>JAJJMB010012240.1:2458497-2644713 GCA_023531105.1 Papaver atlanticum
AATAAATAACACTTGGATAGCAATATGTGTGTGTTCTCCCTGTCTCCGTCGCCTAAACAAGCGTGGAATGCAGGATCCAAGGGAATTACCATGTAGTCTGCTGACAAGAAACATGCGCTTGGATCCAAAAGATCTAATCATGTCGTTAAAAAGAAAAAAAGAAAAAAATTAAAAAATTAAAAAATAAATAAATAAATAAATAAATGTGTGTTCAATAAATCGACCGCTGGTTCCCTTGTATATGCCAGACGAGTTGATCTAGAATTAGGATTATCGACCACTGGTTCCCTTGTATATGCCAGTTGTGTTGATATTAGTCAGACCGGTATCTCAGTCCATTAGGATAGGTTCATCTTGGTGGAGGCCTTCAGACAGATATGAGAAAACACCGTTCACCTAGTCAACATCAAAACCAACTACATTTTTCTATATCCATATCTTAATCTTTCTATGTGATTTGTTGACTCCGGATATTGATGTCCATAGTGCAACTATCTTAGTAGAGCTCTGTCACTTATATATGAATTTTAGTATATCTGAGTATACAGCAATTGGAATTTCGCATCAGGGTACTTCCTCCCGTAACTAATAAGTATGCCAACCAAGGAGATTCTTTAGTGCATTCCAAGGGTCTGCGTAGATAGCTAGGGTCTGGAGTAAAGGTTTTGTGGGTACACCTCTGGTAAACCCTCCCGAGACTATAACTCGGCCACTAGGGCCACCTAGGGGTTTAAAGGCTTGTTGCACGTGCTAAGTGCAACCGACGATGCCTGCGACAGTGAGTTAGGATTTTATTTTGTAATTTTAATTTGCTCGGGACTAGCAAATAATAAGTTTGGGGGTATTTGATAGACGCATTTATGTGTCTATTTTCATCTCTTTTATGTATAGTGTTAGTACCCATTTTTGTACTAATTTTGGTATTTTATCCCTTGTAGGTGTATTTTGGAGGAATAGGCTTTTGCGGGAAATAGGATTTCCTATATAGGGCAGACTAACTAGGCCAGCTTGATCAATTAGCAGATTGTAAGCATTTAGAGAGGGTTGAGAGGGAGTGACACCTCCTTCTTTCTCATCTCTAGTGAAGATAAAATACAAGTCCCCAACAAGAATCCAGGGATAATTGTAATGGACACTGATATCACTCAGGTAGTTCCATTGAATTTCCCTATTAATATCATTCAATTTCCCATACATACAAGTAAAAAGAGACAAATTTGTTCTAGCATCAAACCTAACTATACAATTTTGTAAGTTGAACCCGTGATCAACAACAATGAGGTCAATACCACCTTTCCAGAGAAGGCACAATCCACCATAATAATTTATTGGGTCATAGAACAAAACATTTGGATAATTGTATCTAACTACCAATCTCTGCATCTTTTTCTTGTGGGATTTAGTTTAACATAAGAAGATGATGTCTGGGTCATTAGCTCTAATCAGATACTTAAGGTGATTTCTAGCGCCTCCCATTACCGACCGGCCTTGCTCCATATTGTCCCCCTTACGCCTCTCTTTCATATCGGCCAACCACATCGCTCCTAGCTTTCAAGCTCCGCTTTAAATTGTTAGCCAAAGGAGGCTGATCGAGCTATTTAATTTCTGAAGGAATAAATCTTGGCTAATCAAGTCAGTCGCAAATTAATCACGACCACACAAATCGGCCGGCTCAATTAACTAACCTAAACTATTACATGCTCGGCAAATAAGGTGATGTTATGATGACCACCCACCCACCTATTGTCTCAACCAATCACATTACTCCTAGCCTATATGCTTCGCTCCAAATCATTGGCAAAAGTAGGCTAGTCAGACTGCCTCTTTATATAAAGAGTCCAAGTCGGTCACAGAATGATCACGACCACACAACTTGGCCGGTCGATTTAACAAGCTTAGCTCCCTCATAGCATGACCGAGCAAGCTCCATGTGGCCCTTCTACTATTTCAACCAATCAGATCGCTCCCAGCCTACCTACTCCGTTCCAAATCATCGACCAAAGTAGACTGGTCGAGCTGCGTTTAAGGGTCTTAATTAGGTCAACGACGACCAATAACTGCCGCAATTCATCTCAGCAGTCTAACTTGGCTAACTGGTTTGGCTGGCCTAAATCCAATTTCAGGTGACCAATGAGGTACCGTGATTGCCACCTCTCATCCTTCTTCTTAACTGACCAACCATGTCATCCATAGCCTACGTGTGCTGCCACCATTAATGGTCGGCCAAAGAAGGGTGGTTACATCACTTTTTAAACTATGAAATATGTTACTAATTCAGACAGGCTCTATACAACGATGCTTTATATGCATCAAACATTTTGAGCTGCTTGCTTGAAAACGATGTTTCACATGCATTGTTTAATTATTTAACCTAAAGCACCATGTGCTATTTTTTGAGCACTACTCACGTCAGCTGCCTAGCTTGCGCGTGATTGGTCGAAATATTTCTCTACTTGAAGGTTTTGCACACAAGACTCATAGGTTAGTTGCTGGAATAATCATGTATTCATTCTTCCACTCTTCATGACCACTTATCACATTTCATGGTGGTGGGCCCACTCATAAACTACCACACCTCACATTATTAGTCGTGATACGACTTGATCCATATCATATGGACTTTACCATACAGGTAGGCCTAGCTATTGAAGTAGGATTTAGCTTTATATGTACGCCTTAGTCATGCAAATTTCGACTAAGAGACACTCTCTACTAAAATAATCGAGACATCAAACATGTAATAATTGGGGAATGTTCATCAGTGTATTGGTCTGGCGATTTACAACATGTAGTGTACAACACACCCATTTCGAGAAAGTGTCAGGAAAGGCGGACAATTGACATAAGTAGAGGATTAGTAGATGTAAACTGAAATAAATAGATTTTTAATCTATTCCATCAACAACTAACACAAGCTTTCAGATTACACAGAGAACACATCGCTTACATCTTACAAGTAAGTTCCATTTTCTGAGAGATAGTAATAAACAACCACACCTTACAGAATTCATCATTATGATCTCAACACCTTCTTTGCTTCCCTCCCTAAGATCAACCCTTCTCCTTCATTTTGTGACCGAAGCAAGACTGGAACAACCATTTCTTTGTTTAGGCAAGAATTGTACAGATTGATCTCTTAAATCTAAAGTACTCATGTGTAGTACATTTGTTTAGGGTCTAGACTCGTTTCTCATCAACCTACCCACTTTTAATCTTTTCTCCAGAATAAGTTTTTACCATACTAAAATTGGCGACCACAGTGGGAGATTAATCTCTCGGTTGCAAAATCAAATTATATTTCTCAATTTCATTTTCAACTTTATCAATTTCAAAATGATGGATCTTAGGTCTGGATCCGTAACTAATCCTAATACTATCTAGCAGCGATGCTTCTGGTGTCACTCCTCCTAGCGTTAACACCAATGTACCAATACATCACCTACTGCAAATGTGGGTACTACCAACACTCTTCCTGGCACCACATCTCTCGCCACAAACATCACCGGAGCTACTAACGCTACTTCAGGTATGACATCTCCTGTCACCAGTACAAGAACTACCACCACTCCTGTTTTCGGTCAAAGCACCATAGGAGCCCGAGGAAATCATCATACTCTTATTATGGCTGATTTAATGGAGAGACGGGAAGTTCTTGCTAAGAATAAGCAAGACATGGCTACAACTTAAAAGGAGGTACTCACTTTTCTTAAGACAATGACAGAGCGACTACCACCATAACAACGTCAACATCAGACGGAGCTGACAAGGAATTATTTCATGACTCTCGGTGCAAGCACTTCAACAGGGCGTGCCTTTATAGATGAAGAAGATCGTGTTGTCTCTGAACGCCCATCGGAAAGGAATCAGCAATCCAATTTCATCACAAGAGAAGATCTGGAAAAACTCCTCCAGAATTGAGGAAAAGAAGGTTCAGCCACCATCCATCAGCATCAACCTCCTTACCCATCTGAAGTGCAAAGAGTTCCTATTCCCAGAGGATATCCCTCTCCTTAATTTTCACTTTATGATGGCACAGGAAATGCTCGTGAACACATTTATCGTTTTCTAGAATCATTAGGAGAACATCAATACAACTATGTCCTCCATCTGAAGGAATTCTCAAAATTACTTACTGGAAGAGCTTACACATGGTACAAAAACACCACTCCAAACAGCATAACCAATTGGTGTGAGATGGTTAACGCCTTTTACAAGAAATATTTTTGTGTATGAGCAAATCACTTTATCGGACCTGGGAAGGATGTTCCAGCGAAACAACAAGCATCCTAATGATTATGTCAAGAGATTCAGAATTCAAGCACTAGATTGTCATGACCCAAACGTGACTGAACAACAATTAGTGGAATTGTGCATCAATGGGTGCCTATCTATCGTGCTCTGCTGGAGAACCTGCGCTTCCAGACCTTTTGTGAACTTCATGAATCTGCTAAGCGTTCAGCTACAATAAAACCTGCCTTGCTAGAAAAAACTAGGCATGCTAGGAATGAGGATGTACGTGAGACTCGAGGAAATAGACGTCTCGTCAACAAACAATACAATGTTCAACCCTCGGTGAGCATGGTGGATGAATGAGGAAAGAGGAAATCTCCAACTACGGAGCAACATCCCAAACGCGCAGCACCAGCCTCGGCTCGAAAACCTTGAAAAGCTAATCAATAGACTATGGCTAAGCCTCCTGCACGAAATTAGGAAACAGGAGAATCAACAACTTCTCCATATTTTCCATTCCCAATGGAGGAGGTAATTTAAATCTAATAAGCATGGATGCAAGATGGTTCTATATAATTACCTCTATCAGACGTCCACCGACTGAAAAGGAAATGAAGGATCCCAAGAATTATCGTTTTCATAGGTTTGTCAACCATCCTACAAGCGATTGCAACAGATTGAAGCGCATCTTTAAAGAAAGGGTTGATTCAGGAGAACTTAAATTAGGAACCGAAGGAGTACATAGAGATTCTCTTCCTGTTGGAAGCTGCATGTTTTCTGGGGACTCCGTCTACAAAACTGTACAATCAATGATAAAGCATACGTGTGAACTCATTTATCTCTCCAAGGAGCAGCGTAAGGATATCTTTGTTGCCCCCAACTTTGTGGTGCCTGGCAGGCGTCTACCTTATGTTGAAGAAGCCATACCTCTGCTTAAGCCGTCATCAGGAGCTATAACTGACATAAGCAATGAGGAGAAGCATGACTGGGGTCTTATTACTACTGTTTACCTGAGGGATGTTGAATTTGAAAAGGTACTTATTGACGCAGGTAATGATGCTAATATCATCACTGTCAAAACCTTGTGAGCTGCAGGGATTCTCAAACATGAAGCCACCTACTCTCTAACAATAATTAAAGATTCTGAAAGAAGGTCCAGGAACGTGTATGGCCATATCACTCTTGAAACAAAAATGGGTGATAGCCAAGCATATACCGAATTCTCAAGAATGATCCGAAGTACGACATGATCATTGGACGACCATGGATAATAGAAGCAGGTGCACCTCTACCTCCAATACTAACACCTCCAAGAATTTCCAACAAGCCTGGAAATCCCGAAGGGCTCCTGGTACCAAGAGACAACCAAATAACAATGCCAGCTGCAGAACAACTACCTGGAGAAGATGTAGCAACGTATTCAACAAGTTTCCTTGCAACCAGCTATCCCACGTCCCATTAAGGCCCGAGGACTTGATCCAGTTATCAACCCATTCGTGACTAGGAGGTGTGAGTGGGATGCCAGTCTTTTCCAATATTTTATCAAATGTTTAGAAGCTGTCTCATTCAAAGAAGAAAAATCTAAAAGTCAAGTAGTTATTCAACTCCCAAATCCCTTTCAAGTTGGAGATATGGTAGTAAGGGTCACCACCGATACTCAACCTGCTCCACCGAATTTCCCAGAAGAAGAAGATGAACTTTACCTAGTTGCAGAAGTTATCTTGGGAGGATACTGTAAGCTCATTAGTGCCGACAAGCTGGAAGGAGTAGTAATACACGCCAGGTGGCTCAAGCCTTTCAGTGCCTAAAATGTCATCATTTCTCCAGTATTTCCTTATTTTATGCAATATTTGTAATTCCTCCAAAATGATTGCACCAACTTGCATTCATAATTAGGATTTCAGTTTATTAGTTAGTTAAAGCATTATTTCCTTTTAGAAAATTACTCACAAATCATTTCAAAGCAAAATCTCAAATAAACTCAAAATCCTTGCAAAAAAAATTACCTACTTGTTCAAAACCAGAAAATCAAACCAAAAGAACATCTAATGTATCCCAAAACACCTAAGAGGAAAAGTTCTAGGAAGAAAATAAAGACATTCAAGGGAAATCGTCCAGCAACGGCTCATCCTTCTTAGAGAAAGCATCTTTCATATCCTAAAGAGCACCCTGCTTCAACTTCAACTCATGAGAAATCTTTTCAATCTCCACCTCTTTCTGATTAATGAGATTCATGGAAGGAGGTGCATCCATTTCAGTTTGCAAATTTTGGATTTTGGAAATCCCTTCACAAAACCAGGAGATGTTGAACCTGAAGTCCGCACACATGTCCCGATGGTACTCCCAATTTGCGATTACTTCTTCTGATACAGTATGTCCAGTCACACTACACATCTTATTCATTAAGCACAGAGTCTCCTCCATACGTTTAGCCAGCAAAACACGACTCTTGGATTTCTTGGTCGTGGCAGTGTGCCCATACTTCTTCCATATTCGAGTATACAACTTAGTGTACTTAGCTGACACGCTGAATCCTCCAATTAAAACATGATCTATAAGAGGAGCATCAAATAGAGAGTCGAAGATAGCACCTGCAACAGAATGAGAAACTGTTTCCTTTTCGGTTCCGAGAGAACCACCATTGGAAATATTCATGTCTACATCCATGAGGGTGACACCTCCATTTTCCCTGGAAGGCGCATCCCCAACATCGTCGGTCGCCTCCATCTCAGGATTATCTCTTGATCCATTCTCGTCCTGTAACATCATCCCAAATGATGGAGTTAAGTATCTATGTTCATAGTTAATGTTCCAAGCAAGATAAAGATAAGAAAATGTGTAAAGGAACTTACCTGTCCATTTGATGATTTACTTGGGGAGATGGATCTGCTACTACTATACTCGAAAGTACTGCCTTCATCCCTATTGGATCTTGAATCTGTTTGGTTTCCATCCTCGTCACCCGAAAGCGACTTGGTATCACCAGATTTCTCCTTTTCTTTTGGAGGAATCTTGAATGTATTGTCATCCCGGCTACCTGCAGCTAATGCGAGTCTAGCAAAATCATTCATCTTCCCAGAGCACTAGAATTACAGAAGAAGTTGAGCAATATTAGTTCAAAGTTACCTAGATAATTCAGCTGGTCAAATGAAAGACGTGTACATACCCATACATCCGAAGAATTGAAGATCATTATAGATGTTTGGGTGCCGCCCGCAAGCCTCTTTGACCTAATCTATCTCTCATGAGGACTGCCTCCATCTTGTCTAGGTCTTACTTGACTCCTTTTACGAAATATTAAACAAGTCACATGAGTCACAAGATGCGTACTAATGGATATCAAAAAACTGAGGACACGATTTCTTACCTGCTCGTCAGAGGCCTTCTGTTTACTCAAAGGAAGCGGCTTCAACCTGGGATGGTGCTCCAAGATTTCGGGAGTAGGCTTACCCCGTGGTACTGTCATAGCTGCTTGTACAAATTGATAAAGATCAAGGAGCTCTTTCCGCAAAAATTCTTTATACCTGGGAGTTACCACCAGTCTTCCGGGGGGAAAGAATAGAAGACTCTTCTCTTCCATGGGAACGCTTGTGTCTAAGACAAGTTTCAGATAATCTATAATGGGTTTTGGTGGAAGAAGAAATGGGATTCCCTGATCAAAACCCATCCGACGAGTAGCTCTATCAACATTATAAGACCCCACGATGAAGGATCCCATGAAGAAAGATGGAACATACCTATTTTCTCCACTCGAAAATACAGTTTTTTCAACACTCATATTTTCTCCACTCGAATGCAACATTAAACCAGAAACAAAAGCAAAGGCGTTTGGTTGAAACACGGATGAGTGGACTGGAATCTAAGGAAAAAAATTCATAATGTGCACATTTTCTAAAAAATCGACAAGTCTTCTACCAGGCTTCGGGTGTTTGTATAACCAACGGAGTATTCTAGCGCCGCCTTATATACCTGAGAATGCAGTACTGGGAGTAGGAGCATAATCACCGAAATGCTCTTATAAACTTGCTTGAAGAAAGACGATGTGAACATATGATTCTATATTCAAATATCCGTTAGAGCATACATATCTGATGCCACAGAATCAAGGTGAAAATACAAAGATCTGAGAAATAAGCTACCTATAGGCAAGACGATGCCCTGCGCCATCTTAATGGCGATTGGAACTAGCTTCGATCTTATTGTCTTTATACCAGAACCATCATCGAAAATATCTCTAGACATCCACATACAAAAGAATGCAGCAACACTGAGTATGGCATTTAGTACCTGACCCAGTTTCGGTACCAGAGGATACCACTCAGATACCCACCAAGTATAGAAGAACTTTGTGAGATCATCTTTCATGTTATACTTCGCTATCTTCTCAACCAGAGCCGCACGCCATGCATATTCTTCATCAGACCAATCAAAATCAAAGTCTCCTACAACTGGAAGACTCAACAAAACAGTTATGCTCTCCAAAGTGATATTCATTTCACCCCATCTACATATAGATGTATGAGTAGGAATGCACCATCGAGAAAGGAAAGTAATCAAACCTGGCACATCTTGTTTTTTAAATGGATCTTCGCAGACGCCTTAACAGCTTCAACGAATTATGCTCTATCCAGATTAGCCCTGACATAATCATTACCAAACATATACCTCATCCATCCATCCCAATAGCATAATGGGGTATGGAAAATCCTGAAGTCCACTGGAGAAGCTGGATACTCGTTCTTCTGGAGACAGAACCTTATTACACGTTCTGGAAAAATTGATGGTGCAACTTCTACATCATCTGGGCCAGTAAGAAGAGTCATCACATGACTAGGATGAGTCCTAGCGGTCATGTAGGACACTTCGAAGAAGTCATCATCTATATTTGGCATGTCTTTGGAATCATTAATACCTCCTTGCTTAGCAGTGGAAATATCTCCAAGTGACATCTTATCCAAACAAAATTTCTTATGCACCTATTTACTTCTAGGTAGCTACATGTACAAAACGGAAAAGAGTTACTACTTCTCTACATACTTTTAAAAGGACAGAGCCGTGCATACAAGTCCTAGTCAATATTTGTGATTGTCACCGATGGTCGAAAAAGCATGGAGCTCGCTTACCAACAAAAATTATGAATATCAAAATTCGTATAAAAAAATGTGTAATGGCCCCAGGACATTATGCCCGCAACCATGATCGATTTAGGGTCTATACTCACTCGAGCACAAAAAAGAGGAGAGCTTGCCGCGGGCATTATACCCACGGATGAAACCAAGCTAGGGTTCTAAAAAAAATTAGAAAAAAAGAATTGTAAGAGCGCTTACCTCATATGCTCGTTTTGCTGCTGGTCTTGTTGTTGATGATCGCTTTGTTATCGACGTCCTGCTGATACTCGCCCAAGTGTTGCTGATAATAAAGGTAGTTGATTCATCAAAGTTCAATCAACACTCGTGTATATTACACCCACGATTATGATGCAACTAGGGTTTATACCCATATTAAAAAACAGGGAAAATGAGCAAAGGCGAGACGTGCTTACCTGTTGATAACGCCGGGAGCAGCTGCTGCTAAGGGAGGTTCAATTACTGAAAGGAAGGTATCGGGCAAGGAAGGGCCAAGCTCCATTTTATATCAAACGTATATCCCAAGTCCGAGAAGATAAAGGCTATCCATACACCCATGGGAAATTCGGTTCCGTTTGCTCGGCAGAAGGCCCATCCGCCCATGCTCCCTCCGTTGCCGCTGACCTATCGAGGTACGAGTCTTCCGTTCCTATGCATCTTCAACACTGCCCAATTTGAAGTTCGAACCAACCGCGAATCTCCTGGTAACATATATCTACCTTTTCGTTAATATATATTCCCACCTGTCACCATCTAATGCTTACCCCGCAACAATGTCACTGTTACGTGCTAAGCAGTGGACTTAATGCTGATAGTGGTTTTTAGCTTAGGGAGAAAACCGTAAAATCATATTTATGTGCCTTCATTATGCAAGGAAATATAGCCATTAAAAGCCAATGAGTGCCTATGCCTCTTCGCTTACATATGTACAACTATATATATGAACTTTGCCCGACCGAATTCAGAAAATATATGTATGACTACACGATTTGTATATGCTGAGTAATTCAGTATCTACATGTACGAAATTTATTAGAATAATATTGGTGCATGTTGCAAAAATCACAGGTATTGTATAAATTTTATTATACTAAAATTGAGCTCCTAATTGCATTATTTACTAATACAGAGCCTGCTGAGTATCTATTTTATGCCGTGTTCCCAGCTGAACTCTTAGTACTGACATGACATGACGATTAATGATCCACTCTTAGCTGAGTAGCATGAATCTCCTGAAGTGTCTGAATTAAGATAGGCATGAAGGTACCTGATCAGAAGCGCGCAAGCTGTGCCAACAAGACCACATCTGTGCTACTCGCAAGAGTAGAAATTAGTAATTTTGTGTTAACGTACAAAATTCACCTAAATTGATTAATTTTGTGGCAATTCACAAAATTCAATTTTTTAACCTAATTTTGTGTCAACTCAAAATAAATAAATAAATATTTTTTCCCTAAAATGGAGCATGCACGATATCTTGATCCCTATTGGTCGAGACTAAACCTAGCCAAGCTAGGAATTAGCCCATCGTAGAGCCAGCAGGAGTAAAATCCTAATAGAAGTTGGAAAAAATAAGTAAAGAAAAAACTGTGACTGATTAGGTCAGTCAAGGAAGGAGCACAACTGCGCCACTTGGCCGGTTGGTTTACCCTAGCTCGCGCCTCCCATGGCCGACCAGACTTGCTCCATATTGGACCCTTACCCCCTCTTTCTTATCGGCCAATCACATGGCTCTTAGCCTACAAGCCCCGCTTTAAATTGTTAGCCAAAGGAGGATGGTCGAGCTATTTAATTTCTTAAGGAATAAATCTTGGCCTCCCAAGTCAGTTGCAAACTAATCACGACCACAACTTGGCCAACTAAATTAACTAACCCAAACTATTACATGCTCGGAAAATAAGGTGCCGTTATGATGACCGGCCACCCACAAATTGCCTCGACCAATCACATTACTCCTAGCCTACCAGCTTCGCTCCAAATCATTGGCCAAAGTAGGCTAGTCAGACTGTCTCTTTATATAAAGAATTAAATCTTGGCCATCCAAGTCGGTCGCAAAATGATCACGACCACACAACTTGTCCGGTCGATTTAACAATCTTAGCTACCTGTGGCCCTTCTACTATTTTAGCCAATCAGATCGCTCATAGCCTACCTGCTCCGCTCCAAATCATCGACCAAATTAGGCTAGTCGATCTGCCTTTAAGGGTCTTAATTAGGTCAACGATGACCAATAACTGCCGCAATTCATCTCAGCTGTCCAACTTGGCTAGCTGGTTTGGCCGGTCTAGATACAATCTCAGATGACTAATGAGACACCGTGATTGCCACCTCACATCCTCTTCTTAATGGACCAACCATGTCATTCGTAGCCTAAGTGTGCAGCCACCAATGTCCGGACAAAGAAGGGTGGTTACGCCACTTTTTGAACCATGAAATCTACGACTAATTCAGACAGGCTCTATACAACGATGATTTATATGCATCGAATATTTTGAGCTGCTTGCTTGAAAACATGCTTCACATGCATCGTTTACAAACGATATTTTTAGGTCATCAATTACATAATTTAATTATTTAACCTAAAGCACCATATGCTATTTTTTGAGCACTACTCACGACAAGTCCCTTTTTTACGGCTTGACTTGTCACTTATGACCACCTGCTGCCTAGCTTGCGCGTGATTGGTCGAAATATTTCTCTACATGTAGATTTTGAACACAAGACTCACAATACATGTTAGTTGCTGGAATAATCATGTATTCATTCTTCCACTCTTCATGACCACTTCTCACATGTCATGGTGGTGGGCCCACTCAGCAACTACCATGCGTCGCATTATTAGTCGTGATACAACTTGCTCCATATCATATGGACTTTACCATACAGGTAGGCCTAGCTATTGAAGTAGGCTTTAGACTTATAGGTACGCCTTAGTCATGCAAATCACGACTAAGAGCCACTCTCTACCAAAATACTTGAGACATCAAACATGTCACAATTAGGGGATGTTCATCGGGGTATTGGTCTGGCGGTTTACATGCTGTGTGCAACACACACATTACGAGAAAGTGTCAGGAAAGGCGGATAGTTGAAAAAAGTAGAAGAGTCATGGATGTAAAACTGACTAGTCTTCCCTTTACAATAGGGACATGGTCTCATCACTTTCACACGATCTCCACCTTTTCACTACTCAACTACCTCCACTTCCTACGAGATCAGGGTGTTCGACTATGACTTGATATAAATATATTTCTAATTAATTCAATCAACAACCAACACAAGCTTTCAAAATGCACAGAGAACACATCGCTTACATCTTACAAGCAAGTTCCATTTTCTGAGAGACAGTCATAAACAACCACACCTTACATAATTCACCATTCTGATCTCAATACCTTCTGCTTCCCTCCCTAAGATCAACCCTTCACCTTTATTTTATGACCGAAGCAAGACTGAAACAACCATTTCTTGGTTGAGGACAGAATTATACATATTGATCTCTCGAATCTAAAGTACTCATGTGTAATACATTTGTTTAGGGTCTAGACTCGTTTCTCATCAACCTACCCACTTTTACTCTTTTCTCCGGAATTAGTTTTTACCCTACTACAACAACGCTTATAAACGTTGCAGATTCCCTACTTTACATTTTTTCTTCCTTTTAATCAACTTTTGAGCTATGAACCAATATTTTGAGAAAGAGATTAATATGAGGAGATAAACCCCTTAGCTGAGGTAATAGAGGAAGCCATTTTTCCAATATTTGTGTGGTAATTTATATTTAATCAATTATTTATTGCAGTAGAATAATAGAGGAAAAAGGAAGAGGCGGAGAAGAGAAGCTTTTCTATTGATTAGCCTATTACATAGGTAAAGTATCCTTTATATACATGTAAAGAGAAACCCTTAGGCTTCTAGTTGGGCCGCACACCCATGGGCCGTAGGTCCTACAATACTCCCCCTTGTGTGGTCCAATAGAACTCCGTTTGTAGTGCTTCACGTATAGTGCTTCGAATGTAGGTCTTCAAATGTCGTCCTCTTCTTGATGACTTGTGCCGAAATCAATCGCCTCATTAAAACTTTGACAAGGAAAAACCCAGTGGGATAAAACCTTGGTACAACTCTTCACATGTAGTACTTCACACGTTGTCTCATACTTTACATGTAGTTCATCACATGCAATACGATCTTCAAAGATCGACGAGTCTAAGTTAATTGTCTAGTTAAAACTTCGTCTTGAAAACACAGAGGGACAAAACCTGAACTAAAGAAAAATAGTACAATATTAAGTAAACTTAAACATAATCGGCTGCGTATACGTTGCCTCATTAAAACCTTGACAAGGAAAACCCAGTAGGATAAAACCTTGACGAAGGGAAAATAGTACAACGTGACAGATGCAAGTAAATGTGATCCGTTGTAGATGATCACTTTACTCCGTTGAAGTTGACTAGTTGCTTCACAACTCCTAAGGAAGAAAATCCTCATGGGAAAGACAATAGCCTTAGCTGGGAAATTACATTGCCGGTGTTTATTGTTGTCTCATTAAAAACCTTGCCGAGTGACAAAACCCTGTGGGAAAATACAACCTCGGTGAGGGAAAATAGTTCAACACACCATTAGATGTTCCCCTGATGTCATACAATTTTTATTTAGTCTATAACAGTCAAAAAGAGTTTATCACACTTTACTTTGGTGACTTGAATGTTTATAAGACCATGTTGTTGATTTTGGAAGCTACGTTGCTTAACAGACTATCGCGTTTCATTTCTTTGATTCAGATATTTTCAGTAATATCAACGCGATCTTTATATCTTCAATGTTCAACATACTTGATCATTTTAGTGTTGTCTCGCTAAAGACCCTGTCGAGTAACAAAACCCTTTGGGAAAAACTATTCTCGATCGAAGGGAAAAAGAGTACAACACAGCTTCAATATCGAAGTAAAATATGTCGACATCATATCCTTGGATCCTACCCCTGATGTTGACATCTCCAATTGATTACTTTCAGAGTTGTTCCAGACAGTTCCTTTAGTCATGTACTTTTCGAACTGAATATCGGTAATGACTTAGAAAGTAGTCTACCATATCTCCCCCTGATTACTTTCGTTGAAGAAGAGATTATTGTTCTTTCATAATCAACAACTTTTGGATTGCAATTTCATTAGCATTCCTTTTAATATCTTTGCAGGGATAAAACAAATTTATGTCAATGGTTAATTTTAAGTACATGATTACATTCACTATACCATTACAATGACGTTGCGTTGGCGCTGAGCTATATCTAGCTAACAAGTTCCCTGAGGATGTAAAATTTAATCGAGTACATTATTATACTAAGTACAACGATGCGTCTATTGTACTTAGATATGGGAATTTCATCTCCCAACACATCTTCGTCATCTTCCTTTAGACGAAATGGTCAATTACTTACATTTGAACCTCGACTAATCATGGGAGTGCTATCAGTATGCATGTCTTTGTTAAATTGCCTGACAACTTTTAGACATATGCAAACTGGTGGAATAATACACCACAAGCTCAATATTCGGCCGAAATTTTCCCAGATTTTTCATCTCAAATTAGGATTTCAAATAGCTTTTAAGGTCTCTTATTACATCAAGAGTACCCATCATGTCTGTACCATCGACATAGATAGCTACAATTCCAAATACGGAACAATACGCAAGGAAAATACCTTACTTGTCTATCCCCTCCAAATCAAATAGCCATTTAGACGGGTATACCACATCCGCCTGATTGCTTCAATCTATAAGTGGGCGTTCTATCTAATTGTAAACGTACTCTGTGGTATAGAGTCACTTGATTTGGGCAACAAAAGGCTATCAAGTACTTTTGTAAATATCTGTTATCTCTTGATTCTTTCAGAGATACGTAACAACCACATACATATGTTGCATTTCAAGTCCTTTTGAAATTACCAAGCTAACTAAGTAACGGGACGCTATAACGTTCATTACAAGAGCACAATTCAGTGCATTGTGAGAAACCTCGTGCCATAAGGCGAGAATTTATACTTTAAGACTGCTTTCTTCTCATTATGTTTTGTGACAAATTAATCATGTACGTACAATAGGCTTTACACTTGGTTGGTTAGCACTACCACACCAAATACCTATATATTTGTAAAAGAACCAAGTTCTACCTAGATTGTATAGGCCAAATATGCTCTTCGTTGACATTAAGCAATAAGGAGCTTGGTTCGATCTTATCTTGCTCTATTTCCTTAAGAAAGTGTATGAAATTAATCATTAATATGCTCGGATGATCTTTCCATTGACTTGTGCGCATTATCATAATCCACTTGGGATGTCATTGTTCTCTGGAATAATTAAACTTCGTAGCGTCCTCCAATTTGATTCATGGACATATTCAGAGACAATCTTATGAGATGATTTATGATGATATGAATAAGATGTGCCTTACTCACCTACTTCCTTTCTAGATGAGGATTGATTGAGCCAAGTGGTCTCTCCAACTTCCTTTATGGAGCCACGGCCTCAACCACACTTCCACTAAGTGTAGTTGTAACACCTTAGTCTATGGTGTATATCCCTTATTAAGGATTCGTAACCTTGCAGGTAGGTTTGCAGCTGGTATACGTGATCTCATCACTTTAGCGACATCAGTGTACATTCTGATAATCGATTATTCTTTGTCACTTCACATTTACATTTGTGGAGTACAAGAATCAATATGAGACACAATGGGAACACACCACGACAATTTCTGTCGTTCCCTTAGAAAATACTTTTTCTTATCTCCCCCTAACGACGGGAAGACTGTCTCATTAAAGTGATAACCCTCCAATCTAGCGGTAAGAGACCTCCTGCCAAAAGGTTTAAAATGCGGATAATTGTTGGAAACTCATTTCCAACATAACTACTTAACAGTTTTTAAGGCCCATCATAGTACGATGTGGAGTCATAATGGCACATATATAGTACACCCAAAAATGCGTAAGAACATGAATGTCATGCTTAAATCCAGTTACCAACTGGTGCGCAGAAAAGGTTGACTAATATTGGGTTCTAAAACAAATTAAGTAAAGATGCGTGCAATATTGCATATCCCCAAAGCAATAAAGGTAGATTGGTACGCATAACCTATTCCTTAGACACCATCTGTAACCTTTGATGGTATCCTCTGCGAGACCATTAGGTATAAGATGTTATATATTGATCCTATTAAATATGCAATATTCATCAAGTCCCTTTGATGTAAATTCTCTAGCATTAACAAGGGTGGTGAGCCTTTGCACTTTGCATTGTGTAATATGTGCTAGGAGTTTTAAAAAAATTAAACGCATCGTTTGTTGTGAGCAATAACTGATTCAATGCGTCAAATCATCCACCAGAGCCATAAATCACTTGAATGGTCCGTATTCTGCATGGATATGTGTTCACTAACAACACTTTATTTCTTTGAAGAATGAGTTATTTACCATTTGCATCTCAGTAAAACAGGGTGGTCTCAATCATGTTTTACTAAAGAAAGACTTTGTAAGATGAGTGACGTGCTTTCTTACTCTAAAACATAATGGGGAGAGGCAGTGTAAATTTAGTAACTTTAGAAATCACTGATTGTGATAGATGCCGTAACTTCGCATTCTATTAGTTCATTGTCTTTGTACACTCAAATGAAGTGATTCCCATGTTAGTATTTTCAAAACGGAACATCGTGTCACAACCAATGTGCCTTATGGTTATGTCAAAGTCTTTATGAATCAATCCCAATTAGTTCATTGTTGGGGTTAATACATATTTCATAATTCAAGTTCCAGTGATTTACAATTCACTAGATTGACACATTAATTTTCTAAGAATATGCTTCCTTCCACTTTCATTAGAAATAATTTATAGATGCAATCAACTCCATTCTCACTATAAGTTTACAAAAAGAAAAGAAGGTAATAGTTCACGCATGAACACCCTTTGTACTTAACAAGATGTGATTATCCCTTAGTACATACAGAGCTTAGACATTGAGTCTTGAGAGATTTAATAAGTGGTGTGGCCTTTATTACGTAACAAAAGTCAGATCCAACTCAATTACTTTAGAATGAATATATGTTACGTTTCATCCAGATATATCTCAAGTGCTTTAGAAAAATTTATGTCTCGTGGGAATGATGTACTTTTCATTCCATAAGGGCAAACATCTGATCTAGTTCAATTAAATAGTCAATTGGCCAGGCAAACTTCTTTTTGTCATTAAAGTTGATGTCTAAAGTATAACATTTCCATGGAAATTGGTTGCTACTATGGTACCCACATTGCATTGCTTGTACCAATACCGGTAAGAAGATTCATTCCCAACTCTTTGGTGAGAGCTAGAATTACATCTTAGCTTCATCCCATATTTAGTCGATACATGTACTTTGGTGTCATTACTACCGGGGAAAAAAAAGATACATTTTTGTCACATGATATATATGTCCCTTTTCACATGATTTATATGAGTCGGTACGTCTAACCCTCATTACTTCGGGGTTCTTTCCATTTCCATTTTGCTACATTTAGCTTAATTTGAGATTTTTTTTTATCTCAACAGGCCAAGAGAACCTTACTACACATGTCAACCAATTACTTTAGGTTGAATAGATTACTAAAGATAGCTTGTTGTCATACTTCAACATATACTGGTTCGTTAGCATCATGGATGAAGTAAAGAAATGGAAATTTTCTGACTCATATCACCTTTTGTGAGTTCTTCCACAAAAATTGGAATACATGTGATTTTATTTGCAACATATCTTTTGAAACTACCGACTCTTTAATAGTCGAGCAAGTGTATTACATTCCACAGAACATTCAAATTTGGGAAGGAAATATCATGTATGCAATAATGGTGCTCAAGTACTTATAAACCCCAAATACATACATTTGAATCGAGTTGGTACAACCAATTGTACTTTAGACATCATTCTACTATAGCCAATATGATATTCAAGAGAACTAAATAACATTAACCAAAATTCCTAATGAACGAGGTCAACAGTCACAATTTGAATTGACTGTTTATATGATATGAACTTATCTTAAGGGGAATAAAACACAAAACTAGGCATGTTCTAAAAAATAAAATAAATAAGCCCGACGAATATTCGATGTAAAAACCCCACATTAGTTACATACCTCCCGTTTCATTTTGGTTCCCGATGTATATAGACAAAACCGGAACAGTCTTTGTCGTGCACAGCCAGAAACAGGAACATGAACAACAAGGTTTGGTTGGACCGAGTTGGGTGGACCGAGTTTGGTTGGACCGAGTTGGATGGACCGAACCTGGTTTGGGCCGGGTTGGATGGACCGGACCAGGTTGACTGGACCGAATTGAACAAAATTTTTTTTCCAACAGATTACCTTTCTTCAGAAGACGAACAGAGCGTTCTCCTTTTCTCCATCACGAACAAAGCGTCTTTCTTTTCCTTTTAATTCACAGGGATCTCCCACCGGACATGATCAACCATAACATAAATAAATATACACCAATAAATATATTATAAAATGTAATCACATCACAAATCAAATCACATCAAATCAAATCATACCAAAATAATATTCAGGGAAAAGAAAAAAAATAGATCCAACTTAGCTGATTTGATTCCATCGACTTCGATATTAGCTCGACGATAATCCATATGTAGAAAAAATAATAATCAACCAATCCAATATAACTCTGTGGTATAGCTTCGTGCATGATAACGTATTGCAGTAGAATAATAGGGGAAAAAGGAAGAGGCAGAGAAGAGAAGGATTTCTATTGATTAGCCTATTACATAGGTAAAGTATCCTTTATATACATGTAAAGAGAAACCCTTAGGCTTCTAGTTGGGCCACACACCCATGGGCCGTAGGTCCTACAACATTATTGCATTTCATTTTATGATTATTTGCCTTGATTGAAAATTGATTAAATGATTTTTGTTAAGCAATTGTGATTTCTTTTGATAGAGCATACTTAGCCCTAGGTTTTTAATGTTTTATGCTTTCGATTTAGAGTTGTTATTACGAGAATCTACTTGTTGCAACATATTATAATCACTTTGAATGTATGAGTTAGCATGATTTTTGTTGATTGAATCACATAAAAATTAGAAATTTGTGGAACCCTTAGTCTCAGTGCTTGATAGGTGTCTTAAAACACCTTGATTTATTATCTATTGTTTATGATTTCTTTGCTATTTTTCTTGTGAATTATGTATTTTACGTTAATTTTGAGTTTTGAGTTTTACAGGTGTTTTGGAGTCATGTGATATAAAAGAAAAAAACGAAAGCTTTAATTAGTTACTTGGTGAAATTGGAACTGACGGATTTGAAGCGTAGAAGGATGAGAGCCACTTTTTCGTCGCAAACAAGAATTACTGGAGCAGCAGGGAACCAGTACTCAGGGCTGCGTATGAACAACCATTCAAAACTGTTGAGGGCCGACAACAGTGTAGATAAGGGCCACCGTGGTCAGGGTTATAACCTAAAACTAGGTAATGACCAAACAACAGTTTCACTTCTTTTTCTTTAGTTTTTTTCCGTCCCTGAACCAAGAGGACATAGTTGTATGCTCCTCCCTAGAGCTGGCAAACGGGCGGGCAAGGGCTGGCTTGTTACGGGTTACATGGGTTCGGGTTAACACGGGCCAAAACCTGCGGGCCGATATTCTTCACGGGTGGTCATTTCTTCAACCCGCGCCCGAAACGGGTAAAGCTTGCGGGTTCACGGATTAGCCCGGCTTGTTTAATTAATGTTAAAATTAAAACTTAATTAAGTTAATTTGCTGTCCTGTTTATGCTTCGACCATCTTCAATCTCTATTCAACACAAAAATTAAACACAGATCATTCAATTTCAACACAAAAATCAAACACAGATGACAGACCCATTACAACTTTAACAGATTTCCTCATAAGCACCATTCAATCAAACCACCACAACTAATTTTACAGCTTCATTACCATGGGAAAATAGGATTTTCAAACCAGCAAATGACTTGGAATATTGAACTTTGCTGAAATAAACAAGTTTGTATGTCAGCAAATCAACAACAGGGCTTGTCAAGCCAATCTATCCTAAATGTAACTCAAAAATCAAAGTCACCTGCATTGGAAAAGAAAGATGTAGATAGCATACCAACAACCCATTCTAGACATCTTCATTGCAATTCTCTAGAACTTTTTCTCCAATCAATTTTATTTTCAAATTCGACCAATTTCAGTCCATTTTCAACCCCAGATTCAAAACCCTAAATTCATTAACAACAACAACAACAATAGCAGATGTACTTCTCAGAAACCCTAATCTCTTCATGAATCGATCAAACCCTGAATTCTTGATTCAAAACAGTTCAAACCCCTTAACCATCTCCAATTTTATCACAGAACTTCATTTTCTCTGATTTATCCACCTTCTTCAGTTCATCTAGATTTCATCATACTCAACCAATTGATTTTACTTAACAGTATAATTAAATTAAAAACGTGAATCTCTGTATGGAGAAGAATAAGAAGATTAGAAGAAGAGGAAGAAGAAAGAGGTGCTGATTGTGTGGTTCTTATGGCTGCCGCTGATTTCACTTAAAAGGGTAATGAAATTAAAACCCTAACTTTTGTATGGAGAAGAAGAAAAAGATTAGAAGAAGAAGGAGAAACAGGTGGTGCTTGTGGTGGCTCTGATGGCTGCCGCTGTGAATGAAGAAGAAGGCTGATTTTTTTTTGGATTTTTAGGGTTATGAAATGGGTAAAATTCTATATATATGACTCACACGGGTATACGGATTTACGGGTAGGGTAAACCCGTTCTCCAACAAACCAACATTATTCCAACCTGCGCCCGGCTTGTTTAGGACCCAGCCGGGATGGGTACGAGTTTTTCATGGGCCGGGCGGGTCAACCCACGGGTTTTTGGCTGGTTTGCCAGCTCTACTCCTCCCTACCGGCTAGCCATAAGCTCAATGGTTTGTTGTTAAGAGTTAACACGAGTTTAGAAGCTGACAATCACATGAAACTACTGTACGAGTCTGTGATAGTTTTGGGTTTTGTTTTGTGCCGGAAATGCAGGGAAGAAGACGAGTTCACTGCCATTGATTTATTGTGGATGAACGAAGAAGATTAACAAGCATTACAGAGTCCCTAAAGAATAATGAGAAGTGGTTTTGTTTTCAGATTCGTACTGCCAGCGAAGGACAAGAGTTTTGTGCATATTTCTGCCGAGAAACAACCAATAACAGGAGCTGTTGCCTTTGATTTATGATGATAAATGATGAGATTTATGTGTTTTCTTAAGAATTTAAGGATGTCTGGAACTCTGGGTTTGTCTCAATTGCAGGGAAGGAGATAGAATGGTCATAGAAACCAAGAGGGAGTTAGTCTCTGAAGCAACAACAAAATGCACAACAAGTGCTTGTAAAAAGGCCTGAGCCAGTTCTGCTGCCAGGTTTTATCTCTGAACCAGTGGCTATGCCCAGTCATTCCGCGGCTAATTCATGGGTCTGAGAGGTTTATGTTCCGATGGTTTACTGCCATCGTTAGAGCCATGAGACTGATGGGTTGTTCGCCAAGGGTGAGGTCAAGTTCAGTTGAGAAGAAACAAGGGTTGTTAGGCAGCGGCTAAGACTTGATTTAGAGTTTGAGATAAGAAAGGGTACAGGCCGAGCAACCAGTTTACGAAAGTGAGTTTGCTGGCATTATTTTAGGCGATGCACGGCTGTTAATTGAAGTGATATTTAGAAGTTGAGATGGATCAGGAAATTGGGTTTGCGTGGAATGCAAGTTCGCAGAGATAATAAAAGCTATAAAAAGAAAACCTAAACCTACAGGATAAAAAGTCCCATTTACCCTCTCGACTGTCTTCACCACCACCAACAGAGAGGAGCTCCTCTCCAACCCATCTCATCTGTCACTATTCCCATCTGCATATCACCTGCATACATCTATCAGTTTGCATTCTTCCATCACCTGCATATCACCTCCACAACCACCTCTATAAAACCATGTTTCCATCACCATCACCTACATCCACAAATCACTTTCCACCTGCATATTACCACCATCTTTCCACATCATCTGCATTCCATATACCAACAACACCAGCGCTTCAGGGTCGGCAGTTCACAGATCATCGCAAGTTACAACACCATGCTAGCAGCAGTTCCTACTTTGCAGTCACCATTCCATCCACTAACAGCAGTAATCGTTCCATACAACACCACTTCCATTTGTTTGCTGCAACAATACCTTTCCACCAGTCCACCTGCTACTTGCTTGGGTTTGCTTAATTCAGGTTTTCTCTTTGAATTTGATTGTTATGATTCTTATGAACTCCTGTAACTAATCTCTTGTTTGGTTAGGGTTATTTCGAAGCTATGTGACCTGAGTTTTTGATAATTTATTCGAGTTATTCTTTCTTTATAATATCGTTCTATTGCTTCTTATGACCATGGATTGTTTGTAGGGTGTTCAAATAGCTTGTTTGCGATACTAAAGCTAGATTTTAGATTCCTAATCCGTAATTGTTAAGATGATATAGTCATAAGTAGTAAAATATCAAAGTTACAATGGGATTTTGTGAATTTTGATGTGTATTTGACAACCCTAAGTTAACATGTCGAACTTACGAGCATGTGGTTAGGATCCTACTCATAGAGAATACCGGTTGGTTAAGTTACACTAGAGGGATTATTCAAAGTGGCTTGATTGACTAGACACAAGTAGAGAACTTATTCTGCGAAGTGACTTTGGAGTTTAATAGACTTGTTGAACTTATAACTTGTCTAGGATTTGTTAATAAACGTATTTTGAAGGAAATTCAAGTTCACTAGTGGAGAAAGACCCCTAATCATTCTCATCCTCATTGTTTTCATTAATATTTGTTTCGTATTTTTTGCATTATTCATACTTTCAGAAATTTAATAGACAACTTTGACTCAACTCTCCCTTAGGAACGAACCTGCTTATCACTGTGCTATTTATTAGTGTAAGAAAAGTAAGGAATATATCTTTTGCGAGTTTGACACCTCATTAGTGCTTTTTATAATATTGATAACAATTTCAGTTGAGTTTTCTCTTTATTTAGTTTTACAAATTTAAATTTAAATCAAAATTTCTACAAGTATGAGAATTGAATCACTTTTTACCACTTTCTACGATATGTCAACTTACATATTAGAACTCTCATTAGGACGGGTACGGGGCGAAGCCCCGTCTCAGTAGACATTAACCAACAGTGTAAAAAATTACCAATATCTTGGTGCGTACACAGGTTTGAAACTATTCATCACTAGTTGGATTTTTAGTGTTTGAATCCTTCTGAACCAAATACTTACAAAATAAGTAAAGCTTTCACGTGCAACATTGCATTTTCTGAAGATTTTTTTCTTCTCCCAAATGCTTGGTTGTTTCTTTCTTTCTTTCAATACTAACCATATTATAGTTTATATATGGAAGTAGTTTTCACAATATTTCATCTTTTCCCTTGCAGTAATGAAATACCAAATTTCCAATTCTCTTGAGGTACGCCAACATATCTTGAACAAGGGAGTGAAAATTTTGTTACAATTTTCACCTTATGATTTGAGGAGTTCTGATTAATTTGAAATCCACGGGCTAGTGCAGAATTTGTAAAGAAGCTAACTACCATGCATACAGACGCTATTGATTTTCTCTATCCTCCTTTCGAGCTTTCAAAGAAAATCATAATTGAGAATACCAATAATAGAGCTAATTTGGGCTCTTACTAATGTGAGTTAGTTGATAGAGCTCATATGAGCTCTGATATTACTAATCAGATTAAGATTTATTACTTGCATTTCAACCAACCACACTTATCTAGTTTATGCAATATGATTGCCTTTTCTTTTGTTGTACGTCTTGCTAAAATACTTAAGCTTTTTGATCTAAGCCTGACCTCTTCTAAGCTAAGCTAAAAGATTATTGGTTAGTGGTCCCTCGTTTACCTTGAAAATATTCGTGTCATTGCTAATCTGTTATTGTTGGAATATCGCTGCTTCAAGGGTGACATAAAATGTTGCCAAATTTTGCTTGATGCATAACTTCCACTGCCCTTGAAGAAACTCTAAGTTCACATTCAATTAATTAAAAACTCGTATAGAAATACATACATCCTATAAAAAATCCACAAGTCCCCTCTCCCTCTCTCCAGTTTCAAGCATACAAACCTGATTAACAAATAAATGAATTCAGGTATTGAAGTCAAGGGTAAAAGTTATTTATAAACCGTAGATTTGTAGGAACTGCCTAATATATTATCTTTAAAGGCATATGGATCGAGCTCAGTGGATTTGGCTATTTTACCTTGGAACCTATTGTATCTAGCAACGATCTGTCATACAATGAATGATCTAAAAGGCCAAAAATATTTTTACCCCTAGGAATTCTTTCATCATCATCGTCAATCCCAGCTATAGGTATATCTCCTGATTCCACCAAAAATATCAAGTATTTTGGAGAATTTTTGGTATTCCGAGCGAAATGACGAGGGTACCAAGTATATCATAATCTTTTCTCTATCAATTTATTCAAGACACACCTTATGTAATCTAATATAAACAAGAGATGTCAAGGAGACTACAACACAACGTAAATTCGAAACCGAACCAAACTATGGGATCAAACCAAATATTTGATTAACATACAAGTGTATATACTTTAATTATAAATACAAAGCAATATAACGCGGAAGTAAAGTAAATCACATAACACACAAGATTTTGTTAACAAGGAAAACTGCAAGGCAGAAAAACCCCGGGACCTAGTCCGGCTTTGAATACTCTAAAAATTGCAATACTAGAGATACATAAATATACTTCATATGTTATGTTTTCAATTCAAATAGAAATGAAACAAGTCAAGTCTGTGTTACTAACCTCGAAAGGAATGATGATGTGTTTATTAATGCCGATAAGTCTTCAGGTTCTTCAGATTAACACGAGCGAGTCCCAATAACGTTTCTGTTGTTCCTAGTATAACCTAATGAAGTTGACTTTACTAATATGAAATAACTTTGAATTCAGAAGCTAAAATATGATAACTAAACTTGAAATACCAACACTTGATGGGTTAAACCGAGCAATGTTGTAACATAAAAGAAACATCAGCTGCAAAGTTTCACAGCTAGGAGTAAAAATATGAATATTTCTAATTAGTTTATGATTTTAAATTTGGTTCTGGGTCTCAACCGTTTTAGCTTTTGCATTGACTGATTTAGAAATGGATTAACAATAGTCTGATTCATGAGTTTGAGAAAGTTGGTGATCAACACCATCCATTAAAAAAATAATCTACAACACAACTATAAGCTTCTATTGAGAAGCATATCACACTCCAGTAGCTAATTCCGGGCACATATAATAATTAATACATAAAAGGGTACATAGTCAATTATCACATATTTTTATCCCTTTTATCTTACTTTAAACTAAAGATTTAAATGATTCTCCGCCAACACTCTTTTGACATTTATGAGAGTAAGAATGCACATTGATTCGTTTATACTACAATGTGTGTAGTCATAATTACTTTTGTTTAGTGGAGGATTTCAAGTCCAAACTACTATAAGCAGTCGCCTGTAATAGTGGTTTAATAACTCAAAACTTAAACCACCTCATCAGTTTACAAAGATCACGAATAACGAAGAACATTTGAGTTTTACATGAGATATGCTACCATTTCTTGTACATCTCTATCTTAATACTTGGATTCTTGGTGACATACTTCAAGATGCCTAAAAGACAACAACAGATTCAAAAGGGATAACAATCAGCTTGCACTCTGAAGTACTGAAAATTGTTAACTTATGTGTAAAACCGAGCATGGAAAACCAGTAAAAGATATGATATACTGACCCTTCAAGTCTTGCCATGAAACGGAAAGAATGTAATCTAGAAATTAACATGCAGTAATATGAGGGCATAGATACACCTCCACGAATACTTCCACCGCCAGTATAACTCACCAGCCATTACGTTGTACTTGAGTTTGAAACTAAACACATAACAACTTTACAAACCAACCGATTAAGAAAAAAAAAGGATTGCAAACAAAATAAAATGTCCACGTTTCACCACACTCTTAATACGTGTTCTTTTTTCATTTATTACAATTGATTCACCTAAAAATTCCAAAGCCTTTAAAAATGTAACCCTAAGAAATTAAACGCACAATTATAATTGGTTTACTCGCTTATGATCTATAAAGTACCCTGTTGTTGTTGTGGTTGTACCGGTTTAGTCTCCAGCGCGATCAATGGGCATCCATTGCAACTACAGGTAGCATCTTCAACAGTACTGGCATCTTTAAACTTATTATCAAAAATAAAATAAATCCAATCAACCAAAGCGTGATGTGAAGTTAGTGGAACCTTTAAATCGATTCAACAATGGGTTCATACTACAATGAAAAAAAGTTTAAAAAAGTACTAACTTAGAATACATAAATGTCAAGAAGAAACGAAACATGAACGTTAGTGGTAGTACTGGGAGTATTAGTACGACTGACAATATCGCCATCATCATCCTCAACAAATTACCATCAACATTTAAAGCTGGTGATAATTGTCCCAACTATGTGTAAGTATAAAATGAATCAATGGTGATGCATGGATGATGCGTGTCATAAGCGCAACAAATTAAACAACTTATTTTCACACAATTAACTGGTAATATAATTGAAACAAGCATCGTTCATACGAGGAAAACGTAGTTTTTAGTTTTCAAATGTCACTTGGAGTTTTTTTTTTAGGTTGTATATAAAACATGCAAAGATGTAATGAAGGTAGAGAATTATGATCGAGGAATCTTTCTCCGTTATTAAATAATCATTAAACAAGTATATTCAACTATTCGTCGTTAATGACAAATTATCACCAACCGTAGGATAAAAACTAGATTAGTCTTATCCATGAAATTTCTTTTATAACTGGATACAAAAATTCTCGCCTACAAGATTCCATTTGTCTAAACCACCAAGAAGTAGATCACTCTAGATGCAACCTAGTCAAATGCTTTAAGGTCTATTAATTTAGGTTAATCTTAGAAGTTAAATTGTAGATCAAGGTCCACTTACTAGTGTTGTCTTTCAGAATCCCTCTGCAAGGTTTCACGATTTCTACTTGTGTATAGGTTATTCAACTATTACGCTTATCTCACAACTTTCTACTAGCAACATGTCAATAAACTAATCAATTTATTATGCATCCTAAATAATCAATCAATCAATCATAAATAATAATAATGATAAAGACAATCGATAACATGTGAAAAACTCAAAATAAAATCATGTACTCATT
The DNA here is from genome assembly GCA_023531105.1 of Papaver atlanticum. Classification (NCBI taxonomy): domain Eukaryota; kingdom Viridiplantae; phylum Streptophyta; class Magnoliopsida; order Ranunculales; family Papaveraceae; genus Papaver; species Papaver atlanticum. Next base: position 2,486,172 of record JAJJMB010012240.1, read on the forward strand.
TAACTTGATGTTTAGAACACTGAATTCATCCTCAATTGCTTATGAGTTATCTACTCATGGATCTAGTGAAACCCATGATATACATATGAAATAATCAAATAGAAATATATAAGATGATGACAGGAATCCAAAGACCTAGATTTCGCTCATTGTCTTCTTTTCTCCTTTTAGATTCTTGATAAAACGTGTATCGGAACCTCTTAGAATTCTCCTTAGATATCCCTAACTATCGTAGGGTTTGGGCCCACTTCAAAACCAAGTTTTCTACCTTTAAAAGGTATTTTCGCAAGTTTTTATCGCTCCTAGTAGAGATCATAGTAAAGATCCTTAAACTGTTTTTCCCATAACTTCCCCATATGAACTCATAATTACCTCATTCTTTTTGCGTAGCCTTCGTCTCTTCATTCTATACAATAAATATATTAATAATTTCAATTTGGTCGAATTCCTTCTTGTTCTTAGTCCATATTCACTTCCATATCAGTTGCAACACTCTATTCACTCATTTTGGATGATTCTACCTAATTCAGACAAACAAAAAACAAGAGTTGAAATGACGAGGGTACCAAGTAGACCACAATATAATTGATATCCACCTATGCAAGACACACCTTGTGTGATCTAATATATCCAAATTTTAATATCTTTTCAGATAATTTTAAAGACCGGCGGAGACACTGAAATATACACCATCATATCTAGTGTAATGATTTACAATATGATTCCGATTTAATAGTTCAATCACCTTTATTTAACTTATTTATTGTACTTGAAAGTGTATTTGAACATCCAATATACGCAAATATATATGATAAAGAACGACAATACCATAATTAGACAGAAATCCTTAGTATCAGTCAACATTGGTCAGTTCAGTGATACCACCATATCGTATTTGTATATGTGAGGACCGATAGATTTCTGATACGACGAACCATGTGTCCCGACCTTCTTATAATGGACACTAACGACCTTTATTTATAGGATCAAGGTACATACCTCCTTGATCCTATACATTTAGAGTAAAAGTTAAGCTACACCAAGTATCTAGAGCATTCTTCGTAATGAGTTCGGCTTGTCTTGGCTTTGTCCTTTACAAGACAAGCCACGGGATTGTAGGAGACATATGAAGTATGGTACCTACATTATTTGATCCGCAACTGGTTGATATTATGTATCTCATTGAAAATCTTGCTTTTTCTTTGATAGGTTGAATAAATATCTGTCATATTCTCGATATTCTTTTTTGATATTGGTGGTTGCATGTCTTTATGTCTTTGATATTTAAAGGATCTACTTCAGTTGCATTTCTTGTGACCATAAATCGAAAGAACTTTCTACTTTGTATCCTAAAAGCCCCACTTAGATGAATTGACCTTCATGTCATATTTCATCAGAAATGTGAACGTGTCAACTAAATCTTTTGGATGATCAACTATGTGACCATACAATAACACTCCATGATGCTTCTAAGGTTTTTGAGTATCTTATTCACCAGTATTTGGTATGTGCAACCTACATTTTTAAGGACAAAAGGCATAACCTTGAAGCAGTATAGCCCTAGTAATAGTTATGTTTTCTTTATTAGTCAGATTCATAGGGATTTGGTTAAAACCTGAGCATCCTTCTATAAGAGACATAAGTTGATCTCCTGTTGTGACAATTACCATCCTATGAACGTCAGATAAAAAATAACTGTCTTTAGGACATGCTTTATGAAGTCAATACAAGTACCTCTCACCTTTCAAAAAAAATTTCTTCAAATTACATCTACATTATTTGATGTCTAGTCAAGATATTGACATTCTCTTAGTATATTAGCTTCTAGCATGGGATCGATGTCTGCATCCACAACATCATATAAGGTGCTAGAATGTTCTTCGGAAAAGGAAAAAACTTATCTACTCGAAAATAAGCTATACATTTTCTTTATAATGTTGCTTGTGTTTGGTTTTCAAGATTAGTTATGCCCATGGATTTCAATAAGGCAACTATGGTAGGTTGAGGTTTGGTCAAGTTACAACTACATCCGACTACGCACGCGGGGTTTGGTCAAGTTTGTGGTAGGCGGACTGGTCGATCATGTTTTAGGCATAGGCTTGGAATTAAGTTTGCAGAGCAAGACGGTTGGTGCTTAATTAGAACATGAGTGAACCGCGCCTTGGCAAACCTTCCTACACCCTAGTTCCGTATGTCACCGTGTCTTTATAGCTTTGCTGGGGGCATAGAGCGTTAACCTTTTAACCAACTTTTTGTTTTCTTTTTTGGTAGATCGGAAGTAGCTTCTAGCTAGTTTATCTCTTAGTCATGCCAATGTGGTTGCAACATAATTAGACAACAGTTATTTAGCAAGAGATTATTAGACAACAGTAGAACAGAGATGGGATGGCCCAATAAAAAGAACTCATTCATGTTCATCAGCCCCACATGCATCGGAGTATTGCACATATTACAAGTCACCAAAATCAACTGCAAACAGAATCCTAAACAGATAGCACATGTGCCGTATATAAGCGCATTAATAAGATTGATGTTTAAATACTTGGACAGTGCTGTTTTGATAACATGAAACCCCAGCCCTGTTTCGTATATATCAACCGATCTGCCAATGGAGCAGCCCATAGGTTAGCTAACAGGGCAAAAGTTAATGTTACACACATGGTGTGGTCAGTGCCACTGGTCTGGCTTGTGCCTACTTTATGTAGTGACCACAAACAGATAAGGGGCAGTTTATAAGTTTTGAGTTTTTTTGCCTATAAAAAGAAAAAAAAATTCTTAAATGCTTCAAAAAAAATAAAAATAAAAAATGCAAATCTTACAAACAAATTCCGTATAGGCAAAGACCATATGCGCTTCGGTTGTCTTAATGGGGTCTAAAATGGTCCAACGTCATTAATTTGCAACAATTGAGGTCATAAATATGAGAATTCATTGACACTGATAATAATTGCAATAAAAACAAACATTCATACACTTCTACAGCAAATAATAGAGATAATTAGTGCTGTACTTTTTTAGATATGTACTGGCCATGACGATCCCTTTTTCTGCTCCAGTTTCTAAACAGTACAAAAGTAAAAATTCAGCTGAGCTCAATCGACTTGATCAACTTGTTACTGAAATCCCATAATTGTTTTGCCAATATTTCATTTCTAGCATACTTGCTTGGTTTCATCTCATTGCAGTCGAGGTAGTACTTCCCCGTAACGTCCTTCATACTTGGGTGAAGCGCAGCGTAGCACGTTGTTGCAGCTCCCTACGTAAAAACAACCAACAAATTCTTACAACTGAAGTTGAGTGAGCGTACAACTAATGAGCTTTACAGCAAACACTTGACTAAAATGCTTACTTGTGGTACATTCTTCCAGAGAAGGAATGTCAATAACTTCAAAGACCCTGCAAGACAGAGAATGAACCTTTATTGTGCTTTTCAAACGAATTTAATATCTTGTTTTACGAATTAGAGTGTACATACGGATCACAAAGCCAGAATACTGGAACAAATTCGTCATAATCAGTCCTGGGTGGACAGAGTTCACAGTGATGTTTGCACCCTCCTCCTGGTTTTAGATTGGAAAGTAACATGAATATGAAAATGTTTAGCAAAACTAAACTAATGTGACATTAACAGAACAGACGAAAACCACTGATTACGAATCGTACCTGCAAACGACGAGAGAGTTCATTGGCGTGTAGGAGGTTTGCTAACTTAGATTGCCCATATGCTTTTTTGTCAGAGTATCTAATTTGAAATTGGAATTGGAGGATTAGAACACAAGAGAAATATAATCAATCAAGGATTTTTGTCGAAAGAACAAAGAGGGAACTCCATATTCTTCGTCTAGCATACGTACTCTTTCTTGTCATTAAGTTTATCAAATCTTATTCCCCCGTCATAAGTGTGAACATGAGCAATTGATGATAAGTTCACTATCCTCCCCTGGATCCCGGTACTCGTTGCAGTATTCTTCATGTTCCCGAGAAGAAGATTTGTGAGATGAAAATGGCCTAAAACATAAGAACAAATTAGCTGCTTTTAGTGCATATAATCATACACCTTATGCATCCAGTTAAAAATCCATCAAGTATACCAAGATGGTTTGTCGCAAATTGAATCTCTATTCCATCTTCAGAAAGTTGGTAAGGGCAGAACATAATGCCAGCATTGTTTCTAGAAAATCAAGCCAAACAGCTTTTGGTTAAAACGATCTGGAAAACAATGAATAAGCAGAGGATTTAAGGATGAGAGACATTACATCAAGATATTAAGAGGGACATCTAGAGCATTGAAGTTTTTAACAAATTCGTTGACAGATTTAATCGAGCAAAGATCAAGTTTCAATACGTCGATACGAGCTGTTCCATTGTCTTTAAGAATAGTCTCTTTTGCTTCATTCGCGGCTTTCAAATTTCTTGCACCGATTATAACATGAACCCCTCGAAGTGCCAAGACTCTACTCGTCTCTAAACCGATCCCACTTGCTCCTCCTATTACCATACTACAAAATATATGATCAGGAAAATAAAACAAAACAGACACAAAATACGCAATTCAAGAATCATGAAGTAATCCAAAAATTATACATAACAGCTGCAAAGCAATGGCGATAAAAAGAATGTTCATCCAAACCATAACAAGAATACCAAGGGATTTCTTAACAAGCATAGAAACTGAAAAGAGAAAATTAGAGCAAACCAGTGACAATCGCAGTTAGGTTATTTGCATTGATCCCGTCTGTGACTTGGTCAGCTGTTGAAGCAGAACCAAACCCGCTTGGTCCTGTTTTGCCTGTTATCAGTGCAAGGATACTCATCGTCTTCCTATTCAATGAATTCTGTCGTCTGAGAGAGAAACAAGATACAGGTACTAGTACTAGAATTGTAAAAAAGAGAGAAGATTTATGGGTAGGGTGTTGGAGAGATTTAGTTAGTAATCGGGTTTTACAAGGAGAATTAAATGCTGTAGGTGACAAGAATCAATTGCTTCACCGATAACCAACCCATGAAGTGGTGGTATGTTACCATGTATTCGGTATTTATTACTCCGTATATTATTTTTATGTTGTCAGGCTTTGTCACTAGTCAACTACAGTCGATATTCCATTAAGATAAGTCAATGCTGATTTTCCGAAGTCTTTGATTTGAGTCTTTTGGAATTTGGCATGTCCATTGTATTGTAGTCTTTTGTACTGTATTGCAGTATTTTGATTTGATTTGTATACTATTCAAAATTTCCAACCAAAACAAGAATGTTTATGAGTCATGGCCCATGATCACCATTTCAAACAATCTTTATGGTACAAGGTATGTCTATATTTTGATCGATTTGAGTGGTAACTAACTTGATTTTTTTTTTGGCATCCGCATCCAATCTAACATCCAACGGATTTGCATCCAATGGATGCACGGATGAACGAATTAGGTGCGGATAATTAAATGGATTTGTGTTAGTTAAAATTTATAATTAAAAAATAAAACCAATATAGGTGACTTCTTATAGAACCTACACATTTTATATATGTAGATAAATATAGAAGTGCCATGAACAACACTCTAAACAAACACCTTAAAAATTCCAAAACTATCTATATATTTTTTTAGAAACTATATAAATGCCCTTAATCTAACGGATATGGATGTCCAACGGATTTTCAAGTTGCATCCGGGCCCGATCCGTAATCCGTTGGATTTTCAAAAATCTCATCCACGTCCAACCCATTAGCGAACGGTCCGGGCATCCATCCGCAAAAATACGGTTGGTCCCGGTTAAATCCGCGGATTACGGATAAAATGCTCATCCCTGGTTGTCACTAAGACCAATTTTTATCGCATAAGCTCTCTTAGGCCTGCTAGTCCTTTTAAAAGAAGTGGAAACCAAACAGGATTTGAAGATGGGATTGGAATCTCGCCTCAACTCCCGACACTCAATATGGTCAGTGAACTCATGACAGAAACTGGTTGGAATATGGTCATCTTAAATGAGATTTTTGAGTGGAACATAGTGAGCAGAATCCTTACTCTATCTCCTAATAGAGGGATGGATGACACTCTTAGGTGGATCGATAACCCGCAAGGGAATTTCACTAGTAAGTCTCTCTATAACCTCCTGGACAAAAAGACTTCTCAACCAAATGACTCGCTGGCTGGGAAAATTTGGAAAATGAAGGTCATTCCTAGGATTCAGTTCTTCGTTTGGAAAATGAAAAGCAATATCCTTCCTTTCAGTGCTTACTATGCTAGGTATGTTAGGAATTCTGATCCCACCTGTCTCCTTTGCAACAATCATGTCGAAACAGGGGAGCATTCTCTTATGCACTGTAGCTTTGCCAGAGCTGTTTGGGCTCATTGTTCCTTGAACCTTGTCATTTCCAGTGCTGGTTTTCAAAATCTTGCAGACTGGTGCTCTAGTTGGTTTGTTGGAAATAATCTTATGACTCACTGGGGTCCTTGGGCTGATCTCTGCTCCACCATTTGCTGGTTTATTTGGAAAACCAGGTGTGACCTGGTGTTTAACCAGATTAAACCTTGTCCTAGGCAGACAAGAAAGTAAATAATTGAACACTTAACCACCGGTTTAATGCTTTCTCAGACTGAGAGGAATAGATTATCAGACATAAGTCCTCCCAGAGTTGATCAGACTCCAACTGTGAAGATTACTCTTGTTTTTTTGTCTCATTTTGATTATGTCACAGGATTAACAGGGATAGGTGTTTGCATTTTAGGCCCAACAGGTGAAACAATTGGCAGGAGAACCAGTGGAACCATAACTCATGGAAAGGAAGAAGCAGAATGCGTAGCTGTGCAGGATGTTATTGATTGGGCTTCTCAACTCCACTGCAAATCTTTCAATCTTCTAGGAAGCAACCCAAGCATCACAAAAGCTCTTCAAGGAGGCAGGAGAAGTACCAATTGGAAGAATAATGATAGAATAGATAATCTTATTTTGTGCTTGCAAAACTTTGACAACACCTTTTGTAAAACTATCAAGGAAGACCTCTTCCCTGATCTCCAAAGGCTGGCTATAGCTGGAGGCTACAAGGACGTTTACTAGGGGAGTTCTACATGGTTCTCCTTGACATTTCTGTTAATAGTACAAGAAAAAGAAAGAAGATCAGCAGCAAAGGGAATTCTGGTTGGCCGTTGGATCCATGTGATCCATTATTATTGTTTATTGTTAGTTATACTCAATTTCCCACACAGTCAAACTTAGGTGAGTTACAGAATGAACTACAAATGTACTTACCACCAAAATGGAAGAGCCAACTATGTTACCAAATAGTTCTTCACTTAGCCCGACGGCATTGTTTGGTCGTCTGCCCAACGAGTAATACCCATGGCTGATGCGAATTGGGACAAATTCTCTTGGTGAGTTAGAGAAGGAAAGAAATCGAGCCACCCTAATTAGGTCAACCGAGCGAAGCGAGGGAGGACTCTATATATGGTGGCTTTGTGTCAGTGTGGGACATGATTTTTTTCTTTCCAATTTGACATAAAAAGATTGGATTTGGTGTCCTAAAAAAGATTCCCGTGTGTACTATTATTCTCAAGCGTTAGATCATTAGATTTTCTCTTTCTTATCAGCCCTTAGATTTTAGAGGAGTGGTATAAAGAATATTTACAGGGACATAAGAGTAAATGCACTTTTTATATATAGGAAATACCATATGGTCCTAATAATAATATATTAGAGTGAGTTTGGTCCAGTTGACCTAGTCAACTGTCTGTTTGGTCCTTTTTTAAAATAAATATTATTGTTTGGTCCTAGAAATTATGGTTTGGTCATAGGATGACGTCATGAATGATGTAATTGTCATATTGTAGTGGAAGAAATACCCTTTTGGGGCCACATATATACAAAAAATCAATTGAAAATATCTCATTCTCAGATTTACTTTCTCGCTCCTCTCTATTTTTAGATCTAGTTTTTCTCCTCCATTTTTATTCTTTCTTTTTCTGCAGACGATGAACATGATGATTAATGATGAAGATTTGTGTGTTTTTCTTCTTTTTTGTTGCTGCTGGTGTTGTTGAATATGATGGAGACGATGAAGACGGAGAACATGATGATGAACGATGAAAGATTTATGAGTTCTTCTTATTTTTTTCTTGCTGCTAGTGTTGTTGAAGATAGTGGATACGATGAAGACGACGAAGATTTGTGATGAAGATGTTGTTGTTGAAGATGAAGATGAACTCGTGTTTTGCTGCTGATGAAGATAAACAAAAATTAGGGTTTCTCTGATGATGATTTGTGCGTTTTTTTTGTTGTTGCTGCTAGTGTTGTTGAAGATGGTGGAGATGATGAAGACGACGAAGATTTGTGATGAAGATAATGCTGCTGCAGTTCATTCCAGAAATAAACTCTGATTTATATATAGGTTTTTATCAGGAGTTTATTCCAGAAATGAACTCTGGTTTATATAGGTTTTTTCCAGGAGTTCATTCCAGAAATGAACTCTGGTTTATATAGGTTTTTACCAGGAGTTCATTCCGTAAATGAACTCTAGTTTATATAGGTTTTTATCAGGAGTTCATTCCAGAAATGAACTCTGGTTTATATAGGTTTTTATCAGGAGTTCATTCCAGAAATGAACTGCTACAAAAAATAAGTTGGAATTAACATGGAAGGGTACTTTGGTCCATTTAATATTTTTAAATAATTATGGACCAAATGGAAAAGGTGATTTCTGAAAGGACTAAATAGACATGGGACCACCTAAAAAAGGACCAAACGATATTTTTCCCATTTAAAAACCTTGAATCTTTCAAACTACAAGTCGGATTTTTGTAAATTTTATATATTTGGAAAGCCCTTTAAATTAGCTACGCAGTGAACATAAACAATAATATCAAAAAAAAAAAATTCAATTTTTTTTTTATATTTTTCCAAATTTTGTATGTTTTCTCCTTAAAAGTTAGGCATAGCTTAAAAATAAATTGAAAAAATCTGCAAAAAAAGATGATTGATTCTTAAGTATAAAAAATAACTAATTTTCAAATGAAAAGTACAACATATAGTGTCGAATCACCATCAAATTATTTGCAAATTATAAAAATACCATGGCCGACGTGTCAGGAAAAATGATACTTTCGTGTCGTGTTAGGAAAAATAATACCTTGGCGCCGTGTCAGGAAAAATGAAACTTTCACCTTAGGGCGGAACTAAATTTTAAGTACAACATTTAGTTTTGCGTCAATTTTTTCGGTCGTCCATCACACCGTGACAACGATCATCTAGTTAGTATTATTCATTGGTAAATTAAATTCTAACCCCCACCGAATGAATTTCGTGGTACCTAATGCTAATATTAATTCGGGTGAAGATGTAGACATCGCTAAACATAAGTAGGTGGACCGACAACAACATAAAAGCGCATGAACAAAAAGTGCGCGAATAGCATCCCTTTATGTTCCAGTTCAATCAAATAAACAGAAAACACGAAATCTCTTAATATGGAAAAACATTGATCATAATTAATCAATTGATTTGACATTTTGGAAAAATATAATAAAGTGATCAGTTTTCTCAATCAAAATTCAGTGTTTTTTTTTTTTTTTTTTTTTAAATTATGGATACAAGGAACCTTTTCATTAATGAAAATTCAAGGTTACAATTAGGTTAAGATTGAAAATAAGAGAATACATAAAAATGAAAATTCAAGGTTACAATTAGGTTAAGATTGAAAATAAGAGAATACATAAAAACAAAAACATATTGTAAAAATACGTCACCGAGAAATCTGATAAGAGAAAGAGAAGGATTACCGGAGTTAGACAAATACAAGTATAAATAAGACCCGATTAAATCGGAATATGATGGGTTTTTTTCGGAATTGAATTCCAACCATTTAGTGTGTTTTTCTTCTTTGGAAAGATGTGCTCCTAGAGTAGGAGTGATTTGCTCAAATCTCTTATACCTAGCGATGAAGATTTCGTCGTAAAATTATCTTTAATGAAGATTCCGATGAAGATCTCGTCGCTGTATAATTCAAAGATGAAGATTCCGGTGAAGATTCCGTCGCCGGAGACAAAAAAGATGAATATTTCGTCAATGGAGAGCACAACTAGTGATCTAAAAACCCAACCAAGTAACCGAGAACGACCTTTAAAACCGAGATAAATCTCTTGAAAAGAGAAGATAAAACCACCATAAGAGTAGACAAAACTCACCAATGTTGTAAAAGGCGAGCGCCCGGAGCGCCAAAGGCCCACTAAGCGCAGGTCCAGCGCCTGAGGAACCAAATTTTATACTAGTTCCCACACTAGCTCCTTAGGCGAGCGAGTATGGCGCTTTAGGCGCCTCGCGGAAGTTTTAGGCGCTAGACTAAGCTCCAAAGGTGGAAGTTTCATCATCTTTGCCTCCATTCATCTTCATCATCTCTGCTTTCATTCTTCTTCAACATCTCGCCAATATCTTCAATTCTTCACAAGTAAGGTAAGATTTCAGCAACAATCAATGATAGAAATATGGAAACAGCATTAATAGTGAGATAATAATGTTTCTACATATGGACTCATCCGCAATGAGTGATTGAAATATGGAAACTCCATTAGTAGTGAGATAACAATATTGCTTCATCCGCAATCAGTGGTTGAAATATGGAAACTTCATTAATAGATGGATATATTATAACGGCAGTATCAACCCATGGAGGCACGGACAATGAACAATCAACATATGGAACTTTATATACAGTGAAATATATCAATATTAATGCAAATCCAATCACCAACGACAGTCAATGATCAAAATATGGAAACAAATTCTAATCAAGTTTCAAGGGAATAACGTGAGTTTAAAGGGGATAACGTGATCATTGGTGTAGTTTTCAGAGAAGATGGTCCAAGAGGCCTTGATTGCAATGAGGTTAATGAGGTCGAGCATGCTGTTGGTGGTAATAATGGATTGGGAATTGGAGATGAGGCATTAAACATGGATTTACTTGCCTGAATTTGTGAGAAAGCGTGAAATTGAACTTTTTTTTTAGTTTTTTCTTTTTAGTTGATTACTTCAACGATGACTGTGTTCTTTTCGTCAATTAAACATTCAGTGGTTATAGATCTATCACACAATTCTAAAAGAATAAATTGTATAAGTGACCGCCTAGGACGCCTAGGCGTGAGGCGCTGGGATTGACGCCTCATACAACATAGGAACTCACCAAACGGTAAGAAAAACACATGGAAAATCTAACTAAAACAACAAATAAGATGAAATCAAGTAAAAAAAGTGAAAATCCCGCTCAGATCCGGCCCAAAACAAGATCGATTGCTGAGAGTTTAGTCTTTTTTCTTTTCTTTTCTTCTTAATTCAGTGTTCTCAATTAATACTGATGAAATGGCGCGAAGATGATTTGTATGCTTGGGGTTTTTACATTAAAATATTTCTTTAACACAACTAGGGAGTGATTCGTGTCGCAACCGCACAGGTTTTGATTAAATGCCCAGAAAAATATCCATGAGTTTTCTTCTTGTAAATTGTGAGCAACTATTGATATTTGGTCCTGGTTAATATTACTAGTAGATGATTTGAGACATGTTCATACATCTTTTATGGCCTAGCTTCCTTACCATTCATGTCATAATTTAAGGAAACCTCAAATGCACTTCCTCCATACTTTTCCACCTCCACCAAACAACGTTGGTTCAGAGGTCGAGGTAGACACACATGTATAATAAAAAATTAGTATAATAATTAAGCAAGCCGAGATAGCACAAGAGATGATTTATGTAAAACTGTAAAGTAATATTAAAACATCCTAATTGGTGTTTGTAACATTCCATTAAGAATCAATTTCTACACCTAATAAAGTACCCATATTTCTGAGGCCCGGAGGAACTCAACTTCCAAGGAGAGGGAACCGTAGGGGTGAGACCTCGTCACTCAACTGCTAGGTCGGCACACCCATCACTAAGACTGTTAAGTACTCTAGGTGCTCGAATGGCACCATTCAACTTCTCACTAAAATAATCTACTGGTCGTCCTTATTGACTAAAAACATCTCCAATCCCCACATTTGATGTGTCACAGTGCAATTCAAATGGCTTGAAATCAAGTAATACTAACAACGGTGCAGTAATCAGATTTATTTTGACAACTTCAAAAGCTTTGTTGGCTTTGTCGGATCATGAAAAATTTCCTCCTTTCATGCATTAAATGATTAGGGCCATAGGTACTGAAGTGGGGAATAAAGTATCGGCAAAAAACAAAAACAAATCCATGGAAACTTCTTACCTCGTGCAAAGTAGTAGGTTTAGTCCAATTTCTCGCAACTTCAACCTTGGACTCGTCTAATTTGATCCCGTCCTTGGTCACAACATAACCAAGAAACAAAGTTTGATCTGTCATGAAAAGAACACTTCTTAATGGATGCAAACAGTTCTCCTTGCATAATACAGAAAGCATTTCTCGAAGATGCTGGATATACAAGTCCGTAGTAGCACTATAAACAAGAATATCGTCAAAATAAACAACCACAAAAGTACCGATAGAGATCTCACTACTTGATTCATGGTAGGAATGAATGTACTTGGTGCATTGGTCAAACCAAATGGCATAACGAACCACTCATATAAACCCTCTCGTGTTTTAAAAGCAGTCTTCAACTCATCACATTCACGAATCCTTATATCATGGTATTCGTTTGCAAGTCTAACTTGCTGAACACCTTCGCTCCACTCAACTGATTTAACAAGTCATCCAACCTTAGAATATGAAAACGTTATTTGACTGTGATTTTATTGATATCACGATAGTCAACACACATCCTTTCGTAACAACTCTGCTACTTGGTGATGGAGTTCTTCATGCTCTTGAGGACTTATTCTGTAATGCACTTTGATTGGAAAGCTTGATCCAAGAACTAGATCAATATGATGTTGAATATCCCGGAGCGGTGGTAACTCATCATGCAATTCATTAGGAAAGATATCTACAAATTGTTAATTAAAGGTTGAGCTGCAAAAGGAATACTACTTTCAACATGTTCTTCTTTGCTAATAAACACATAAAATTCACTTGCATCTTATATCTCATCTTCAAATTAACTGCTTGAGCGATAATAAATTGGTAGCTTCTCCAGTAGATGGTTTAGGAACAATCTCTTTACTGGGTATAAGTAGTATACGCATGTCGTCCCATAAAAATCGTGGGTATTCTTATAACCATCGTGATTAGTTTTTTCATCAAACTCCCGTGGACGGCCCAACAATAAATGACAAGCATCCATACTAGTGACGTAACATCACACCAGACTTTATCTTTATATTTGTTACCAATTGAAAAATAAATCAAGCAACATTTGTTTACTTTTACGTCGTTCCCCTTCTTAAGCCAAGAAAGCTTGTAAGGATGTGGATGTTCCTTGGTTTCCATCTTGAACTTATTCACAACCTATTCATCAACAAGATTCTTGTAACTTCCATGATCAATAACAAGATGACAAACCTCCCTTCTATCGTGCAAGTTGACTAAAATATATTGGTGCTCAACCATAGGTCGCTATCTTCTTGACGCGGAGTAAAAAAACTTCTTTTTAACATAAAGTTTACTCCTTGATCTCCAGGAACAACTTCATCAGTAGATTTATCATCTTTAAGAGCATCATGAAAGATATACTTATCATCCTCGTCATTGATTTTTCAGTGAACAACGCCTTATTCACCCGTTCTTCTCTGTGACAGTCATTTCCTTTGTGTCCAGGTCCTCCATACTTATGATGTCGGCCTCCAAAAGTATTAACATAGGTTTTATTTGGTGCAGAAACAAAATTAAGTTTACTAGTTGTACCTAGTGTTGAAGTACTACGGTTACTTATTGGAGATGCAGCCACATTGTTACCCCAATTTGAGTTTCTACGCCCCTCTTGTTTCTCTATCTGCCTTGCTCTATGATGTGCATCCGAAATATAAATACACTAGTACAGATCGACTCATTTGCAACGCCAGATTGGCGTGTCTGTAGGGTTTTAGACACACATTATTGTTTTGCTCTTGGTGTGGATTTAGGTTGCGTGGTTAAGGCCTTTATGGCGGGTTTCAATGTATTTTATAGCAACGCCTACCTTGCGTATGTATTTCTGTATGAAATAGACACGCCAAAACCCATAGGCGTTGCTATAGAGTGTAATTTTTTTAAGTGTTTGTACCACTTGGCATGGCCACTGGTACCGTATAGACACGCAAATTTTCTTTTTGACGTGGCTATTGGTTCACTATAAACACGCAAATTACTTTTGGCGCGCCTATTGTTTCTCCTTTGGACCCGCATTCTGTTTTTGGCGTAGCCATTGTTTATCCTACTGACACGCAATTTGTTTCTTGGCATAGCCATTGGTTATCTTATATACACGACATATATGTTTAACGTGGATATATGTGATGTTTGAGCATGCCAATTTAATTTTTTATGCAATTACCTTCATCCACGTGATGATATTAAGAACCGTTTAATATCTTTTAAGATGATGCAATATTAACTGTCAAATTAGATGCATCATACACCATCCACATGTACCGTTATGAGCCGTTCATTGGTTATCCTATAAACATACCATATATATATGTGATGTTTAGCCACTTCAATTTGATCTTGTATGCAATTACATTCACACACTTGGTGATATTAAGAACCGTTGCAATCTCTTTTAAGATAATGCAATATTGACCGTCAAATTAGATGCATCCTACACCATCCACGTGTACCATTATGAGTCGTTCATTTCTTACCAAAAGTTTATTATACTTTTAAAATAGAATTTAATGTTGTAAAATTTGTGTGTCATACACGTATTGTGAACTTGGTGAAAGATGAAGGTAACAATTTAGTATTGCTTTAAAATTGTGGTGCAATTGAATTTTGAGGAAGGTACTGATAAGCACGTAAGTGTGACGCATTTTCACCCATAACTACATTATCTAGGACTCATTTTATTTCTAATAAAGTTGTTTGAAGTCTTTTCCAGGGATAAGCTCTTGCGGAAAAATTGGCTCGAAAAGTGGTGTTTTACACCCCAGGATAGAGTACTAAAGGCACCCCAGAAATGCACCGGAAGCACCCCAGAAATACACCGGAGGAACCCCGAAAAAGTGTTGAAGACACCCCAAAAAAAGTTGTCTAAAGGCACCCAAGGGACATTTGTTATTCGGACTCTCAGTTTGGATAAGGGGCACCTCAGTTGGGCACCTGCTATTCGCACCCCCGGTCTGGTTAGGGGGACACCCTTCTTCATCGTTTGAAAAAGAATTTTGGCGGGAAAAATTCCAGTTTTCTGCGGAATTTTCTGTTTGATTTTTGGAGGAGTTTTAGTGAGATTCAATCACTGATTTTTATTGGGATGAACGTGATATGCCCAAACAATGGTGGTATGAGTGTTTTAATGCGTTCAGTTGGGCTGGATATTCGTTGGGAAGAAAATATGCAATCTCGGAGTACAACGTGCTTGAACGTGTGTTGATTGAGTTTTGATAGAGTTTGGTTGCTGCAGAAGTGTGGAGGAGTTAAACAAGGAAGTATTGGAGCGTGTATACTGCGAACAGATGTGTGAGAACATAAAACAAAAAAGAAAATATTCATGAGTTAATGGTTGGATATCGAGAAGATTTTTGAGTTATTACGAATGTATTCTTGGTCCTGTGACTATATAAAGGCTGTAGGAGACTCATAGAGGAGCGGAGAGAATAGGGAGACGTTTAAAGCATCAAAAAAATCGAGAAAAAAAGTTACAGGAAGTTGCTGCTTTCTGCTGGTGAAGAAGGTACGAAGAACATAAGACCCTTAAAGACCGTCGTTCTTCAACAGTGCTAGTGACGGCATTCCTTTATCGTTTTCTGTAACAATTGATTTTGTAACAAATATAAGTGTTACAAAACCCGGTTTTTATCATTTTTTCTCCCATTTCATCATTTGTGAACCATTTTTGAGCATTAATAAAGATGAATTTTGAGCATGTTTCCATGATAATGATGAGCTAATTCTCGCGTAATCAAGGCACGGAGGAAGCTATTGTTGCATGAATAATTGGTAATTATTTTACTTTTCTCTAATTTGCAATTTATAATTCACTCAAATCACTGCTTTGCAGAATTTTAATTGTTTGCATAATTTTTCCTAATTAGTTGTGATTCAATTAGATAGGTTATACTTTGGTTAGATAATCTATGCTTAAGGGATACAATTAATATTTGAGAATATGCTTGATAATTTGTGAATTAAGAAAAAGAGATTTTAAAAATAATTAGAGTTTTGTAATTTTTATCATCATTCATTCATGTGTAATAGTGGAAACTAGTGTCTTGGTTATTTTCAATCTTAAAAAAAAAACAATTTTGGATTTAAATTTTCTCTACTTTTAGTTTAAATAAGTCCAAATTCAATTGCTTTCACAAGTCTTACGAACCTTTTATTACCACTATTCAAAATTCGATCAGGTACCAATACTATGTTTTTGTATAACGACTAATAAGTACTGTGTCTTTACCTCATTTTATAAAAGCTCTAATGAGTATTCTCATAAGTTGTTTTCGCTAAGGATCTTCAACAACAAAGTTCTGAACGAACACATGCAGAACATTAGAAGAACTTGAAGTACGAAGAATTTATGACGCGTGTTGAAGAACCAAGGAAATCAAGCATAGTGGATGAGCTGAAAAGTTTATTTATTGTATCCATATGTATTTAATAGTTTTGTCACTAAAATTGACAAATGGGGAGATTGTTAGAGCATTGCTCGGTTGAACCCACAAGTTTTGCTATCTCAAGCTTGTTGTCAATGTTAGGTGATCAAAACTATATCTTGATTTTTAATCTACTAAGTCGAGTTTTGGATAAGTTAGAATTGTAGTTGAGTATCAGAGATCACCCTTGAAGACTGAAGATCGACGAAGACATTTGGAGAACTTTTGTATCAGGTATGTGAAGACTGAACCATTCTATTTTACTCACTATACCATCATTCTATCTATTGAGACTATGACGTATGACGTATGACTTATAGTAGATTCACAAAGAAGATGTTTTGAGTCAAGCTTGTCTTGTGAAAAATCTCGAAATATGATTTAGCGATTAGATGTTCAAAGGTCCTTAACAATATTAGTTTTATGAATTAATTTGTGGATCAATTGAAAATTTCCCATGCAAATGATTAAATCACTTAGGAATGTTTCAAACATCATAAGAGAGAAATATGAACTTAATGAAATTTCTACTCAGGGTAGGTTGGCGAACTCAGTTTGCAATAGATATCTGAGATATAAAAATACAGGAAGGTTGGCGAACCAGTTCGCAAACCACAAGTTCAGTTGGGAACAATTCACGAACCCGATTGGAGAACCGTGGTGAACTGATTTTATAAGTTAGATTAATCGTCTAGCAGTTGGCAAACCCGGTTCACGAACCGTAGCACCCTGACTCGTGAACAAGCCTAGCGGTTGACGAACCGTTATACCAACCGTCCTGACAATGTTTAACAGATGCTCAAAGACTTATTATTTTAATATGTTTAGCATTGCTAGAACTCTCTTAAACACTTCTAATACTTCCATGATTACTTAAACACTTATGTATTTGAATCATGATTAACTTCTTAGGTGTTTAAATGAACATCAAGTAACTTTTAGTTGTTTGGCTAACTTGCCAAACCTAACAGTCATTGTTAGAGCATTGCTTGGTCGAACTTGCAAGCGTTGTTATCTCAAGCTTGTTTGTCAAGTTTAGTTGATCAAAACTATAGTCTTGATTTCTAGTCTACTTATAGATATGTCTCAGATTATGATAGAATGTGTAGTTGAGCTTTAGACTTCACGGCGTTCATCAATTGAAGACGAATATCTACTGAGGAGAACTTGGAGGAACTTCATCAACAAAAGGTATATGGATACTTAAACTTATCTATCACTCAGAAGTCTATTCTATTCTATCTTCTAATGAGACTAAGTCGTATAGCTATATAGACTTTTCATTTTACACATTTGATATTTCGAGTTGAGTTTATCTTGCTTATATGGAGGAACTTCATCAACAAAAGGTATATGGAGACTTAAACTTATCTATCACTCAGAAGTCTATTCTATTATACCTTCTAATGAGACTAAGTCATATAGCTATATAGACTTTTACATTATACACATTTGATATTTTGAGCTGAGTTTATCTCGCTTATCTATTTCTCAAAATATGTGTTGGAATCTTTTTGCTTTAATCATGTTCATCATATTCTTGACGAGTTTAGTTGGAAACAATTTATTTGTTGGAAACTAAATATTAAGTCAAAAGATGATCATGTGAAAATTGCCTTGAAACATCTTACATGATTTGTGTGAGACAATCATTTGATGTCGACTTAGAAAGTTTCGTATTGATCATTCAATCACTTGAAAATTACTTGAAGCTAATGGTTTGTGTGAGACAGCTATTGTCGTCTTCTAAGGATGTTTCAATGATTGAAACAGGAGTTTAGAACAATTGACCATGTATGGATACAACACAGTATGCATACCTAGTATGCGAACTGCATTGTTATGATTCAGGCCCGGGAACCTTGTTTGCGTACCTTGTATGCGAACGAATTTATTTGTATATGTCCAGGAACATTGTTTGCGTACCTAATATGCGAACGGTTCTACCTAAGTTGGGTCCGGGACGGCTGTTCGCGTACCTGGTTTGCTGGACATGCCAAGGTCTGGAGTTGTTGTTCGCGTACTTGGTTTGCGAACACAATGGTTAAGTTCTAAAATCGGTTAAGTATGATTCTCATACCCATGAACTAAAACATTTATGAATTAAGGAATGCAATCTTTGCAAACCGTGACTTAATGTTCATGAATTGTATAAGTACTTTATACAATTACGAATCAATCCAATTTTGTTTCAATTTGTTCATATATATTTCTATGAGATAGTGAAAAATTGAACAACTCTATGTGAAACACAATTAGATTCATTTGATTATCTTTCATGTTTGATTGATCATCATATTTGATCTAGAAATGTTAGATGAATATGGTTAAGACAAAAGTGTTCATATGGCTAACTTCGATTAACTATTATTGAGCCAACTCAATATACACGTTTAGGTACGGTTACCCATATCTAAATAAAGGTATATATCTCATTTGTGTGTAACAAGCTAAGACCATCTAACGGTGGAGATTAATCGCTTTATTTCTAAGCAAACTTAGCTTGAATCTTAAATCAGGATTTCATCTAACGGTGAATATTCAATGCTTTGCTACTAAGCTATCTTAGCTTTGATTGTAAGCAACCCTGATTTGAAAGATTATATAAGGAAGAACTCTAGCAACTGGAAAACCTAATCCCAGCACTTTCCTGTGTCCTAGTTGCAAACTAGAGTCGATTCTCCTTTAACCTGGGTTTTTCCAAAACCGTATTAGGTTAACGACTTGAAGACTTCATTTAGGATTCGTAAAGCCAGATCCAACTATTTTCTATGTAGTTGCGCATTCTGATCTTACTTGTTCTATCGTATTGAGTACTATCTTCTCTAAGATTTTCTCGAGATTTATCTCTGATAGGTAAGATATAAAAATTAGTCACAAAGTTCTTCGTCTCAAACTTTGTGATTCCGCAATAACTTCTTCTACCACCATATAGTTAAGTTAATTTGAGGTGACTGATATTTCTAGGTTGATCTTCGGGAGTAAGACCAGATTATCAATTAGTTCCTGTTCACCTTGATTTATCATAAGATGGAACAAAAATTCATAGGTACTTCTGTGGGAGACAAATTTCTCTATCAGAATAGACGTATCTGTGTGAGACAGATTTGTTTATAAGTCTTCGACTTTGGGTCGTAACAACTCTTAGTTGTGGGTGAGATCATCTAAGGGAATCAAGTGTGCAGAATCAGGCGTGGTTCTAGAGGCGTAAGGAACGTGACTGTACCTTAATCGGTGTGAGACTTGGTTAGGGCTCAACTACATTCCAGTTCGAAGTTAACTTGGAGTAGGCTGGTGTCTGTAGCGGCTTAATACAGTATGGTGTTCAAAGATGGACTAGGTCCCGGGGTTTTCTGCATTTGCGGTTTCCTCGTTAACAAAATTTCTGGTGTCTTTGTTATTTATTTTCCACATTATATTTGTTTATATAATCGAAATATCACAGGTTGGGCATAGTTCAATCAGTTGATAAATCCGACCTTGTTTGTTAGATATAACTTGATTGACACTTGGGCATTGGTCTTTGGTACCATCCAAATTATTTCTCATATCAATCAGGCTCACAGATTTCTATCTGTTCGATTTGCTGATTGCATTGAGAAATAGAGATAAAGGTCTTTGATATATCTCTTGATAGAGCTCGCTTTTAAGTTGGTGCTCTCGGAATTATATTGGAGTTTAGTCCATATAGATTTCCGAACGAATTATTGGGTGTGGTTGTTATACCCCCGATTTTTCAATTGGTATCAGAGCAGGCAAACACACTAAGACCTCATAAGTCTGTGTTTATAGTAATCTGTCTCTATGGACATTAAGTCTCTGTAGACGCTTCACCAGTTTTAGATCTACCCAACCCCGAGTGTGTTCTAGAAACCATCGATGAGATTGAGTATTTTGATCTATAAAAAATCATCAAAAATCTTTGTCGAGAGAAACAACGTTTGATAAGGAAAATTGATGGTCTTCATTGTGAAATCTACATCAAAGACTTTGATCTTTGAGAATGCTCTAAAAAGGTAGTTGATCTCCAGAAGAAGTTAGATGAACAAATCCGGATCAATACTGATCTTGTTGCAGATATTGCAAAGATTAAGGATTTGAAGTCTGTCAAAAAATCTTCAATGGATTTGAGAAACTCCTTTAGTTCTTCTTTGAAAGATTGTCGTAAGTCAGGAGATAAGAGAGGCCTAGGCTTTGTAAATCTGATATGACTCAGAAGTTCTCAATTGAGTTTAAAGATGTTGGTACATGTATGTTTTGTGTTTCTTATGATCATTTTCAACGTACATGTATACCTTTTAAGAAAAGTTTAAAGGTTGCTAATGATCTTCACAAGAAAGCTGAACAACTATTCACAGCTCCAAAAAGATGTACAAAACTAACAAGAAAACCCAAATAGGAAAGTAGTGTTAGTATGGGAGATTTTGCTCTAAAATCAACATCACCCTTTCAATGGTTCCTTGATAGTGGATGTAGACGGAATATGACTGGAGATCTTTCTTGGTTTGTGAACTCGAAAGATTTTGAAGGAGGTCCAGTAACATTCGGAGATAGGAGTTGTTGCTACATAAGCAAGAAGGGAACGATCAAACTACCAGGCGTTCTTGAAATCCATGATGTTGTATATGTTAAAGGTATGACTGATAATCTTCTTTATGTTAGTCAAATTTGTGACAAAGGCCATAAAGTTATCTTCAGTGCGAATGGATGTAACATTGTAGACAAATCTTGAAAAGTAATTTTTCAGGGAACTCGTGGTAAAAATAATTGTTATCTTTTGGATACTCAGTTTAATAATTGTTGCAATTTGACTAAGGTGGAATCTACACATCTTTGGCATGAGCGTTTTGTTCATATCAATTACCGCCTTTTAACTAAGATCATTATCAAATAACTTGTTAGAGGTGTTCCCAAAATCAATGCTAAGATTGATGGTGTCTGTGGTGCCTGTTACAAGGGTACAAAAACAAAAGTTCCACATAAATCATCTCGAGATATTCTCACTAAAGATCAACTTGATTTAATTGATATGGATCTCTTCGGATCTATTCAACAACCTACTATTGCTGAGAAGAAGTATGCTTTATTTATGGTAGATGATGAATGAAACTCTTGGTGAATTCAAGATTATTGTTCATAGAATCCAGAACGAACAGGAGCATAACCTTCGAAGTGCTCCCATAAGCATGCTTGGAGAAAAACGATGTGAACATGTGATTCTATTTTCATATGTCCGTCGGAAGCATACATGTCTGCTGCAAGAGAATCCAGATGGGAGTACAAGGAACCAAGAAATAAGACGCCTATAGGCAGAACCAGACCCTGCGCCAGTTTAATGGCAAGTGGAACAAGCTTCGACCTTATTACCTTTGTACCAGAATCGTCATCAAAAACATCTCTGGAGATCCACAGACACAAAAATGCATC
This sequence comes from Papaver atlanticum, assembly GCA_023531105.1. Taxonomy (NCBI): domain Eukaryota; kingdom Viridiplantae; phylum Streptophyta; class Magnoliopsida; order Ranunculales; family Papaveraceae; genus Papaver; species Papaver atlanticum. The sequence goes on from JAJJMB010012240.1 coordinate 2,508,273, forward strand.
AACACTGAGTGTGTCATTCAATACCTGACCCGATTTTGGTTCCATAGGATACCATTCAGAAGCCCACCAAGTGTAGAAGCATTTTTCAAGATTATCCTTCATGTCATATTCTCTTATATTTTTAATTAAAGTAGCGTACAATATCTCTTTTTCATCGGATAAGCTGAAGTCAAGATTCCCTACAACTGGAAGGTTTAGCGGAATAACTACACTCTCTAAAGTAATAGTCATTTCACCCCATCTGCATATGGCCGTATGGGTAGGGATGCACCATCGAAAAATGAAAGTAATCAAGCCTGGCACGTCTTTCCTAATATGAAGTGTTGCAGACGCCTTGATAGCTTCAGCGATTTGTGCTTTGTTCAGATTGTCCCTGACATGATCATTGCCGAACATATATCTCATCCACCCATTATAAGAGCGCAATGGATTACGGCAGATTTTAAAATCAATAAGAGAAGCTGGATACTCATTCTTCTAGAGACAGAACCTTATTACGCGATCTGGAGAAATTGACGGAGCAACTTCTTCATTCTCTGAATCAGTAAGGAGAGTTATTACATGGCTGGGATGAGTCCTGGTAGTTATAAGACACTGTGAAGAATTCATCATCTATGTTCGGCATATCTTTGGATTCATTGATACTTCTTGGATTGGTGGCGGAAATATCTCCAGGAATATGGAGCTCTATGGCCAACGGATTTTTTTTATTTTTATTTTTTCACGGGAATTTTTTTGGCCGCGAGATATTACACCCACGGCCAGATTGAGTTGGGGCTTGCACCCGCTCGGACATCAATTATTATTTTTTGCCACGGATATTACACCCGTGACCAAAACCTAAACTAGGTTTTACTATAAAAAAGAGAAAATAGAGAAAGAAGAGAAGCAACACCTACCTCGAATTCTCCTTGCTTGTCTTGTTGTTGATCCTGATTGCCGGTGATTACTTTATTACTGATGTTGTTACCGTTATTTTCCTTAATACTATCAACAAAATAAGTTCACTCAGGTCGGATGAAATTTCAAAATCATTGGAGTTACAACCATAACCATGGTTTACACCCGCAAAAGAAAAAGAAAAAGAAAAAGAAAAAGAAAAGGAAAAGGAACAAGATGTACCTACCTTGCAGTGATTGACATGCTCGGTGATGGAGCTGCTGATGATGAAGAGGTGGGACTAGCCGCTGCAATAAAGGTGCAGGAGGTGGAGCAAACAAAGTAAAAAAGAAGAAGAAGGTTAACACTCCCTTTATACACAACGGTTTCCAAATCCGAATGAGAGGAGGACTTCTCCTTGGTCCGTACACGGGGATGACCGGTCGGGCCCACGACTGCCATATTCATAACCAATATCCGATCTAGCAACGCATTGGTACAAAGACCACTAGCCTTATGGTTCCACTGCTGAAGGCCAAGTACAATTCTCCTGGTAACTTCCATCTCTTTCGTTTTGTCAATTTCATTTTTGTCTATCACCATCTATTGCCTACCCCGCAGCAATGTCACTATTACATACTAAGCATGTGACTTAATGTTGATGGTGGTTTTTAGTTCAGGGCTAAAATCGTAAAATTCCATATTTGTATGCCCGTTCTCTGCAAAGAAGTAGAGCTACCAAGAAGTTAATGAGTGTCTATACCTCTCTGCTTGCATATGAACTATGTAATTCAATACTTACGAAGTTTATTAGAATTGGTGCATGTAGCAACAATCCCAAATGTTCTATGAATTGTATTCAAGCTCATGTCTGCATTATTCACTAATGCAGGGCTTGCTGAGTATTCATCCTATGCTATGTTCCCAGCTGAACTCTTAACATTGACATGACATGACAATTAATGTTCACTCTCAACTGAGTAGCATGAATTTACCGAAGTGCCAGCATTAAGATATGCATGAAGATACTCAATCAGAGGCGTGCAAGCTGCGCTGCTCTCCGAGATAAAAATTAGTAATTTTGTACCAACGTGCAAAATTCACCAAAATTGATTGATTTTGTGTCAGCTCACAAAGTTCAATTTTATGACCTAATTTTATCAATTTACAAAAAATTAGGTTTTGGCCCTAAACTGACTGCACAATATCTCGATCTCTATTGGTCGAGACTAAACCTAGGCAAACTAGGAAATTAGCTATTATGGAACTAGTAGGAGTAGAGTCCTACCAAAAGTTGGAAAATAAGAAATAAAGGGAAACTGCGACAAATAAAGGCAACAGCAAAAGGTGCGCGACCACATTACTTGGCCGGTCGGTTTGCCCTAGCGGGCGCCTCCCATCACCGACCCGCCATGACCCATATTGCTGTCTTCCGGCCCCTCTTTCCCATTGGCCAATCAAATCGCTCCAAAGTCGCAGGTTACATTTTTAATTAAAGGTGGAAGTTGGCTGGTCGACGCGCTTAATTTCTTAAGAAAATAGATCTCGGCCGTTCAGATAAGTCTCAAACTAATCACAACCACACGAATTGGTGAGCTCCATTACCTAGCTCTAGCTCTTGCAAGCACGACCAAACGAGCTCCATGATATTCACCAACGAGCCCTCTGTTATTTCAGCCAATCAGAACTCTCCTAGCGCGCATGCAACATCCACAATTGCTAGCCAAAGTAAGCTAGTCGAGCGGCTTGAAAAGGGTCTTAATTAGGTCAAGACCGTCCATGGCAGTCTTAAATTAATCACGACCGTTCAACTTAGCCGGCAAAATTGACCAGCTTAGATTCAAGTTTGGGCGACCAATAAGGTGCCGTTATGCTCACCGGTGGCCCGTCTTTGGCCTTGACCAATCGCATCGCTTCTAGCCTACCTGCTCTGCTCCCAATCATTGGCCGAAGTAGGCTAGTCGCGCTGCCTACAAAAGTCTTAAATAAATTTAACGATAATCAATAACTGCCGCAAATCATCTCATCCATCCAACTTGGTTAGATGATTTAACCGGTTTAGATCCAATTTGGGACGACCAATGAGATGTCATAATGGTTGTCGGCCGTCCTTCTCCTATGAGGATCGACCACCCAATCTCTAACCTACATGGATATCTTATGGCAGCTACTCAAAGATGGCCGGCCGTGCTTTTTTTAATACCGTGAAGTCCGCGACCAACCAAAACAGACTCTATACAACGATGCTTCATATGCATCGATTATTTTGAGATGCTTGCTTAAAAGCGATGCTTTACAAACATCGATTGCAAACGATATTTTATAAATATCGATTTCAAAAATAATTTAATTATTTAACCTAAGAGCATTGTATGCTATTTTTCGCGGTAAGTCTCACGACTTGACTTGTCACATATGACTACCTGCCGTCTAGCTTGCGCGTGATTGGTTAAAATAGTTAGGTCTTGCAAGCAAGACCCACTCAGCAACTACCACGTAGGACTTGTTCCATTCATATGTAACTTGCTCCATATTTTGTACAAAAATAGAGACATCAAACATATCATAAACTGGGGGATGATCATCAGGGTATTGGTCTGGCGGTTTACAACGTGCGGCGTGCAACACGTCCATTATGAGAAAGTGTTGGGAAAGGAGGACAGTTAGTGGTAATAGAGAAGTAGTGGGTGTAAAACTGACCAGTCTTCCCTTCATAGTAGGGACATGGTTTTCACCACTTTACATGATCCCCACTTCTCCATTACTCAACTACTTCCACTTCCTATGAGATCAGTGTGTTCGACTATGACTTGTATAAATAGATTTTCAGTTTATTTCAACCAACAACATTGGTTATCAACGCAAGTATTTGGAAATCACCTAGAATTCACAGCTTACACCTTGCAAGCAAATTCTACATTCTGATACAAGTCATAAAAACTACACTTTATAGAGTTCATCATTCTGATCTCAACACCTCCTCTGCTTCCCTCCCTAAGATCAACCCTTCTCCTTCATTTTGTGACCGAAGCAAGCCTGGAATGGCCATTTCTTGGTTTAGGCCAGGATTGTACAGATTGATCTCTCGAATCTAAAGTACTCCTGTGCAGTACATTTGTTTAGGGTTTAGATTCGTTTCTCATTGACACACCCAATTTACCATTTTCAGCAGAATCAGTTTTTACCCTACTACAATAGGAGCTAAGGGAATCAAGTGCGTAGAACCTTGCGAGGTTCAAGAGACGTAAGGAGCGCGACTGTAGCTGAATCACTTTGAGGGTGGATTTGGTCTCAACTACATTCCAGTCCGAAGACTGATAGTAGGCTAGTGTCTGTAGCGGCTTAATACAGTGTGGTGTTCAATTTGGACGAGGTCCCGGGGTTTTTATGCTATTGCGGTTTCCTCGTTAACAAAATATCTGGTGTCTTGTGTTTTTTTATTTTTCGCATTATATTGTTTGTCTTTATAATTGGACTTACTCAAGTTTGTACGTATTCAATTTAAGTAAATACGTCCACTTAATTGTAATCGATTACAAGACTTTTTTCTTGTAAAATTCGTATCTTCAAAGATAGATAACAAGTTTAATCACTTGGCAGAATTCCGATTGAATTATTTGGGTACGACTAGATTGATTTTGGATATTGATTTCTGAGGTCGTCCAAGTACTCTACTTAACAATCAGGTTCACGGACCTTGTGTTTATATACATACTGATTGAGTAGAGGTTGAGATATTAACTTTGTATACATATTGTTAAGGATCATTAAGTTGGTTTACTTGCAATTGTGTTAAGTTTTGTCTATACAGGTTGCTGAACAAAAAAGTTGGGTGTATTTGGTGTCCCATGCGTTTTCAAAAAGAGTATGAGAATATATGCTTGACAAATAAGAAAATGCACATATATATAAGTCATTAAGAATCGTGCATTATATGTTCACAATGGACCTAGAAGATGGCAAACATTCAAGCAATAACGGTGTTCAATGACATTCAAGACAAAAAAAAAATCACAAACACAAAGTGTTTTAGTGATCAAAGTTTTCTTAGAAGTGTTTATGAGAGTTGTAGTAATGCCAAACATATTTATGAAATAGTTTATGAGCATATGTAAAATTCAGTACTGTGAGGGTTGGTGAAATGGGTTCACGAACTGTCCCTTTCATAACTCTAAGGTTCGTGAACTGGGTTCACAAACTATTCTATTTCCCAAATTTCAAATGTCAACAGTTCGTGAACTGTCCCAATCTGAACTTTACGGTTGGCGAACTGATTAGACAACCTACCGTATTTCATAAACTCAGATATCTATGGTTTGCGAGATCGTTCGCCAACCTACCCTGAGTCGAACTTACAGAAGATTTGAAAACTCTCTTTAAAAAATTTGAAACTTTCCCAATGGTTAGATAATAAATATCATTGCTAAGGAAATTTTCAAATGATCAACTTGAAACAAAAATAGTTCATGAACAATAAATTGTTCTTAACCAAGATTGTTAAGGATCCATGACCAACCATAGCTTAAACCATATTTCGAGAGTTTAAACAAGACAAGCTTGAATTTGGAATTTCTTCTTTGCAATTCACCAAAAACACAAGTCATCGACTTTGTTTGTTTCTTCTAACATGTATATTTAAGAGCTAAAACAAATATCAAGTTAGGTAAACAAGAATCATACTCGATATACATGGATCATTAACCGCATTGGTTTTTCTATCATGAGTACTTACCTTTGATCCATTATCTCTTAACTAATGGTAAATGATGTACCCTAAATTTATATGATTATCATGTCTTGAGAGTTCTACCCAGAAATTGTAACTTAAGTTTAAATTTCAATATTATGATTAGATAGATTATCCGGTGCATATCCTTCTTAGCTTGTTATGTAGAAATTTCCATGGATCCTGTTCAGATAGGCAGGGAGAACTCTACCAAGAGCATAAGAAATGTTGATACCCACATCAAGTCATTATAATTTGGACTCACAAGTGATGTGGTACACCTTGAGTCATATAAAAATATATTAACTCTTAAAGGTGCATAGAAGACAATTATGACAACCACTAGGGAATTTTACAGTCATAACCATTCTCAGAAGAAGGTCACTTAACCTCTTGGCATGGATACATCTCTATAGAGCAATGACTCAACATGAAAAAGAGATGAAGATTATTGTCTTCAGAAACATTGGGTATTTAACTTCAAGTAAGTGTTTAAATAATTAATCATGTTGATACTCAGATTTCCATCAAATCACTTAGCGAAATAAGAGCACCAATAATAAAAACAAAAATGTTTTTGATATTAATGGATCATGGGATCAAGCATATAATAATAGAATTATAAAGCTTGCTCAAGTTTTTAGACATACCTTTTAGAAGAATCCAATCATGAGTTCTACGGTTTCAACGAATATTCACATCTTACCCAGTATAATATGTGCACCCTAGTTCTTGTGCCTTCCTCAACATATTTCTTACTAGGGTCTTTCTTGGTGAGGATGCACTTTCAACACAATCAAGTTGTGGTGGGGTGAACTTCATTTAGTTCACCACGGGTAGTTGAAACATTATCATGTATGATCTCTAGGAATTGTACAACTTACTTGAAGCTTTTAACGACTTTTCCGTACCTCATTAAGATGTTGTCCCTTGTCGTGCTCTTATCTGGGAGATCCTTCTTAATGACACTTGTTGCTTTATTAATCTTCTTTGGTGCCTATTTCTGAGTAAATTTTGGAGCAATGAGTTTCTTTTTCTCCCAATATTGTTAAGAAACTTCCTTGGGGGAATTTTGGAAGAACTGACATTATAAAACTTAGTTTTTCTCTAATTAGAAGCATCATATATTGTCATCTTATGAACAGAAGCAAATCTGGATTTATCCCTTTTATGGAATCTGCATCCCATATGTAGTAACCTGATTTTCCACAATAAAAGCAATTTTTTGTAGAATACGAAAATTGATGCTTATTGTTACCTGGATGTGTATGTGCTTGCATTGGATCTTGATAGAATTTCTTATTTCCCTTATTAGCAGGTGGTAGAGATACTTCACTTTTGTTTCTTTTGATTGAGAAGAATCTTTAGCCTTGAAAAATTTCACCTTTTTGCAAATACTAGGAGCGTTTATTCCTTCATAGCCTAATACTCGTGTATCATGATGGCTTTTACATGCTCCCAATGTCGATATTATTTTATCTGAGCTACTATTGAGAGACAAGCTTTTTTTTAAGCTCATATTTTCTTCTTCCAACCTTTTGATCTTTTCAAGCGCGTTAACTAAATCATTCTTGGATGATTCAATTGAACTTTGAGATATTCTCGTTCTGAATCAAATAACAAGTTCTTCTCAATGTTCTCCAAATTATCTAGTTTTGCTTGAATCACATTCTCTCGATCACATCCTTCAGAGATTTCTTTTTTAAGACCTTTTATTTGTGTGAGATAATCCTTTGCACCAATAGACTTAAGTTGGCTCACAAGTCTTTATCTTCACTACGAAATCTATCATTTTGAACTTTCTCAATGAATAAAGACCTTTCAGTTTCAGAAAGTTTTTGATGACATTCTTTAAGAAGTTTATTAGCAACTGGATCTTCATGTGACACTTCTTCGCCAGAGTCAGAATTTGTGTCCGAAAAACATCTTCCACAAGTAAATGCAAACTCGCATGTATACTCTAGATAATCATCAAGAGTTTGGAGAGTTGCAGTGTATGCTGGTTGTCTACGGTCCCTGCTAGGGCATACATAAGATAAATTCCATATCCCACGAAAGTTGAAGCATAAAGCCGCATCATCAACACAAGTCCAAGACTTGTGATACGGAGATGATGTATCTTTAGAAAATCTCATTTTCCTGTTTCTCAAGATTTCCTAAATTGTCGTTGAATATCATCCTTAGTCTCTGGCACAATAGTTTCATCCTCAGAGGGACTGGTATTGTTTACAACTTTTAGAGAAATATATACCTATCTCTTTTTCAGGCCGGTGTTGATTATCAAAGAACTTCAATTTACAAACTAGATCACTCTTTGCTAGTGTTGAAAGCTCGTTTGCTTCTGTGAAGGCATGTTTTTTAGATTTGTATCTTGATGGTAGAGATCTTAGATTTTACACACAATATCTTTTTATGGAATAGTTCTTCCTAACGAATGTGAGGAGTTAACTATCTGAGAGATTTTTTGGTTAAATTAATCAAAGGTTTCATCATCAAACGTACAAAGGTTTTCCCAGTCAGATGCTAGGTTTTGAAACCTTGCTTCTTTCTCTGCGGTATTCCCTTCGAATACGGTATGCAAGACATCCCAAGTTTCTTTTGAAGTTTTACATATAGTCACATGATGTTGGAGATCTTGTCTTATAGCATGTATAATAGCATTCAATCCATCAGAATTATGCTTTGCAGCACTGATTTCAATATCGTCATAATCAGCTATATCTTTCGCAGTAGTTGTTATTCACAATGACCATTAGAGGATGATAACCCTTGACAACTTGAATCCAAGTTTGGAAACCACGAGCTTCCAAGAACGAGTGTGTCGCTATTTTCCACCATAAGTAATTTGTGTCATTAAATCCCTGTGGTACGTAAATTGAACTTGGTTGATATAAGCTCAATTTCATGTTTGTAGGTTCAGAGCGCTACACACAAACTTATTAGGTCTTTATTGTGTTTTCATGCTCTGATACCAATTGAAAATGAGAGGGTAAATAGTAAACCACCAACTTTTTCATTCGGGAACCTATATAGACAATCCTTGTACAATCTATACATGCGGTTACGAAACTGTATTTAAGACTGTTTTAACAAGGTAAACCCAGTATGTACCATAACTGTTCACGAACCAAATTCCAACAAGAACAAGTCTTGTAATCCATATTTCAAGATACGAATTCAATAAGAATGAGTCTTATATGTTCTTTCCAGTTGAACTAATACTATCTAGGTTTAGATACGTATAACCTGTGATATTTCAATTATAAAGATAAAACAATATAATGCAGAAAATAAATAACACAGATACCAGAGATTTTTATTAACGAGGAAAACTATAATCTTGTATAAAAACCCCGGGACCTAGTCCAGATTGTACACTCACTGATTTAAGTTGTTACACCAATTACCTGCTACAAGATTTCACAATAGATTTAATACCTGCTTCAGTTGTATTCGTGCACCCGTAAAACTCCTAAAAGAACACCAATTCTCTTTAGGAATTCCTCTTGTAAACCTTCTAGCAGAACCCCAATTATCTTTGTAAGATGCTCTTGAAAATCCTCTAGCAGAATTCTCTTTAGAAGATACTCCTCAACAATTAGGGTTTATGGTTCCGTAACCTAATTGATTCTTCCTCACAAGACCACCTAGAAATATCTAGAGATATCTTGATCTATCAAATCTAGGGTTTATAAAAAACAACCTTATGCACCACACACACAATTTTTCAAGGGATAGATTGTGTGGTTACATGAAAACCCCTATTGTGAATGATCAAGGTTAGGTTGCTTGGGAACAAAGCTACCTTGTCTAGGAAAGGAAATACCCAAATACTTGACCAAAATTGGCTTTTAGTCACGTAATCACGGTTTTGTTTCGCGAACTGTTGCCAAAAGTTCATGCACAATTTCCTTTTCACAGAATCAACCTAAGCCACACTTGTAAGTATTGCTTTAATAAATCACTCATAATTTCTTCGTTATAACTAGGAATTGAGTGATTCTTTGCTCGTTGCATTTTTATTCTCATGCACTACAACATGAGTCATGGGATCAAATATCCTCGAGTGTATATATAAATATATATTTACCGTCATAGTAATTGTTTAATAGAATGAGCACTTATTTCGATAGATAGAGAGGTACAACAAACAAGAGAATCAAGAGTTTGTTACCAACCTTTAACGAGGTTATCAAGATGTCTTCGTGTAATCTTCAACATCCATTCTTCAAGGATATGTATGATTTTGTACTCTACTTCTTAAACCTAGTCTAGTCTGAAATTGACTTTAAAGACTAAATTAAGAATACGTTTTGTCATCTAAATTTGACAACTAACTTCACATACCAACACTAGAGGGTTCAATCGAGCAATGCTCTAACAATATCCCCCTTTGTCAATTTTAGTGACAACATTGAAAACACGGGGGTACCAAAATACACCACCAACTTTTTCTTAGGCAATATGTATGGACAAACTCAACACAACTCCGAGAGTTCAACTCAATCACGGAATAATATATATATATCTTGTAATAAGAAAGTTTATAGAATTGGATCCGTGAACCTAATTACAAAGAGATTACTTGGACGGTACCAAAGACCAATGTCCAGGAATCAAACAAGTCATATCAACCAAACAAGGTCGGATGTATCTATTATGATTGATTAACGCACAACCTTTCATATTTCAATTATAAAGATAAACAATATAATGCAGAAAAAAAATAACACAGACACCAGAAGTTTTGTTAACGAGGAAACCGCAAATGCAGAAAAACCTCAGGACCTAGTCTAGATTGAACATCAAACTGTATTAAGCAGCTACATACACTAGCCTACTACCAATTAACTTCGAACTGGAATGTAGTTGTTCCCTAATCGAGTCTCCCACTGATTAAGGTACAGTCGCGCTCCTTATGCCTCTTGAATCTCAGCAGGACTCTGCGCGATTGATTCCCTTAGCTGACGTCACACCAACTGAGAGTTGCTTCAACTCAATTGAAGACTTTAAAACAAATCTGCCTCCCACAGATTAAGTTTATATATGATTTCTTTTACAATAAAAAAGTATGATCAAGGTGATGGAAATCGACAGCAATAGACAAAGTCTAGCTAACCTCAAAATCCGGACATATGCAACCCGAAGTGCAGCCTAAATTATTATTCATCTCACAAGTATAAATCTTGTGGAATCAACAAAGTTTGACATGGGGAGAACTTTGATGATTTCTATTTATCTTGATCGAGTGAGCAGCTCAACAATCGATTAAGATCAGGATACTCTATTGTATCAAGATAAAAGATAACTGAACCTGGCTTCACAAATCCCTACGAAGTCTTTGTAGTCACTAAACCCTAAAACGGTTAGGAAGAGGACGACTTTAGTTACAACTAGGACACACCAAAAAGTAGTGTCGGGATTCAAAAATCCCAGTTGCTTGATGTTCCCCTTTTATAGACATTAAAAGCATAGGTTGCTTTAGGTTTAAGTTAAGATAGCTTTGGAACCAAGCAATCAATATCCACCGTTAGATGAATCTTTGAGTATGATTTACATAAACAAGATATACACTCTGGTTAGGTCAAACCGTAACCGAACCGTGTATAAAGACTACGTTCAAGGTGGTTAGCCGAAACTAGCCGATTTGAACTTAAAAGCTTAACATTCATTTTAATAAACACTTAAGACATTAACCTTGAGTCACAATCATGTGATCAAATAAGTCTAGTGTTTTTAGAGAATTGATCAAATACTAATTATCTCGTAGAAATAATTTAATCGCACTTGAAAATAATCGACATGGTTAGTAGGTGTACAAAAGTACAAATACCATTGCCATTCGTGAGTCGGTTCAGTCACAGTACATGTACCGGTTTGTAAACTAACGGGCCAAATCAAGTTTCGGAGTTAACAGAACTATTTAGGTATGCGTACCGGTATGGATACCTTAAGACTATCACCGGTTCCGGAGTCCACATAACTATTTTGGTACGTGTACCAGTTTGGATACTAACTCGGTTCCGTGACCACAATTCCTAAATGGTTTGCATACGGGTATGCGTACCGATCCGGTTCACGAGTCAAACAGATTTTTCCAAGATGTACATAAGGATATTCATACCACAAATCTGCAAGTTGACATATAGCTACTCCGCTACGTGTACGATTACATGTAATACGGCTTCAGACTTATAACAGTTTTCCCAGTTTGTAAGACTGATAACACTGTCTTGTATCTGAATCTATAGTAGTTCTATATTTTTCTCTAAATCGAATCGAAACATTACCGAATAACATCAATGACACATATCACTGTTCCAGGCTATTTCCGAATGATAAAACTTGAATCTTGATTTGATTGCAAACAATAAATTGTCCTTACCGAAATTCATTAAGTATGAACAAATGTTCATTAAGCTTAGTCATTATATTTCGGGGACTAATTATCAAGATAAACTTGACTCGAAATTCTTGTATACGCATGATAGTCTAATTAGTTATGCGACATCGTCTCATAGATAGAAAGATGAATATAGCTTGAGAAATAGGTGGTTCAGTCTTCACTTAACTTTTGTTGATGAAGTTCTCCAAAAGCTTCGGTCGATCTTCGCCTTCAAGCAGCAAAACGCAATAATGACTGTCGTAATCCAATGTTTCCCAACTACATTTCTATCCTAGTCCGAGACTTAACTAATTATAGACTAGAAATCAAGATATAGATTTTACAACTAAATTTGACAACAAGCTTGAGATAAACCGAGCAATGCTCTAACAATCTTCCTCTTTGTCAATTTTAGTGACAAAACTATCAATACATATGGATAAAAAAATAAAGATTGAAAACTCCTTGAATCCATCATGCCTTTATTTACTTGGTTTCTTTAACTCCTTGAACTCTTCATTATTTCAAGTTGCAATGATTCTGAACGTGTTCAACTCAGCATCGTTGTTTTTGAAGATCTGTATCCATAGGTATAACAACTTTTGAAAACAAATATTCTCAATCGTCATTATACAAAAAAACATAGTATTATTATCTTCTCCAAAGTTCAATTGTATCCCAACTCTGAAGAAATACTACGGTGATATGTTGCTCCCCCTTAATCAATACTTACATCTTTTGGATAATAGGTGAAACCTATAGATTATTGATTCACTCCCCCTTACATAATGATCCGTAAACTATATGTATATAGTATGAAATTACTAAATAATTCTCCCCCTTTTTGTCAATAAAATTGGCAAAGGTACGAAAATCGTAGGATCGTAATGAATACAACCAAAAGATATTTCAAGTTTTAAGGAAGTTAGAGATACTACATAATAATGAGATGACTATGTTATTAGGTAACTCCTCAAATCAACTTTCTTAGATGATATCATATAATATGAAAATACTTAGCGCTCGTCTAGGAGATTTAAGATACAAGCATCCCCTTTAATTCCACAACCACACTCCCCACAAAGATATAGCAATTAAGCACAAGTTCATTTAAGAACTCTTCCCCATTTGATGTCATTCCCAAGAAAACAACATGAATGACCTTGCTTTATGGAAAAAAAGAAGATTTTGTCGGACATTAACAAATCACATGGATTTGTATCCTGAAAATCGACTTAAAATAATCTCAACGCCGGTTACAAACAAAAAGATAATTTTGATCGATATGACTCAACATAAGAAAATCTTACAGAGTGTGTCAAGCAGTAAAAACACAAAAGTGTGATCACGAGTAGATCGATACTGCGAGAAAATTCTCAAAAAGTTTGTTCTATTCTCCGTTTATAAAAAACATAATAGATTTAACTTCTGAGCATATATGAAATATCAACTCGATTCACGAAAACGTAAAGGCACATCTATTTCATAAGATTTTTGCAATAATTAAACCAATAATGATTACATACTGCAAGTTCATCTTCCAAATACTCTAGAGTTTAAATAAATAAATCTAAAAACATGCAAGATGAAAACGTTGGAAATAGCTTGTGTAATCACAATTTTTGCTATACCAAACCCAAGTTATCCTACTCAAAAGTAAGAATAAATTCTTACAAGAAGTTTCCTAGTATTTAAAATCTTTGAAAAATTCTTTATCATCTCCAAACTCCTTATCACCGACTGGCATAGTAACATACGGTTCATGAATGAAAGAGTTAGTTCCTGCAAACCTGGTAGGTTGTTGATTGACAAGTGCTTCTTGTAGTTAGAGAGATTTCTGTAGAATCTTATTCAGTCCCTGCACCTTCTTCTTGGTTTTCTTAAGTTCTTCAATAAGATTTTAAAACCTTTTCTGATTGGAGTGATCCGATCTAGGTTTCTTCTGATTCTTCATTTTCCTCTTAAGAGATGAGACAAAAGGAAGGGACATCTCTTGTTCCTTTTTAGTTGGATGAGTGTCAACAACCATTGGAGCGTAGATTTCACGAGAAGATGTTGTGCTTGGAGCCTCCATGATTCGTAAGAATAAAATGGATTTGTGAAACACAAATATATGGCTCAACAGGAAAAACTTCTTGTGAAAGAGATATGAGTCTTGAAGTAGAAGATATTTACCATGCGGGATTTCGTAACCATAAAAGTTCACGTACTAGAATACACAAAACCTAAAACGGGATGAAAAGGTTATTTTTATCATTTTTAGAGTTTTGTAGATCAAAATTTTCAATACCATTACTTGAGACATAAATTAAGATGAACATACAAGAGATGGAGATCTAAGTAATAATATTCAATTTTGATCCAAAGCCCTGATGTGCACAGTTCTTATCTCTTTTAAGGGCACATGAGACAAGATGCACATTTCAACACAATTAGATTGTGTTGAAGTGAGCACTTCAATACGGAACGTTTAGCCCGGACTCTTCTCTTTGTTTGAGATTTTTCCTTATCCTTAGAATCAATCAATCATTTAGAAGAAGGAGAGTTAACTTTGTGTACCTCAGGATTAGACTTTTGAACAAGTTTAAGCACATTTTCCAAACGACTATCCCTCCATTCCAGTTTGTAGATAGACCTTAATTTATGTTTGTATTTGAAACATTGTGTGAGTCTGTGACCCTCACCGGTACAATAAGGACATGTAGGTTTGGATATTGATTCATGAACAACTTTAGCAACTAAACAGAGGGTACGTACCTGAAACATTAACAAAATTTTCATTAGTATACGAAAAATCCATAATATTCTCTAATGATTTTGATGAAGAGTCATCAATTAAATTATCAAGATTGATAAGAGTATTGCTACATTCATCAAAATTGATAATTTCTCCCAAGAGTACTACACTTGAACCTTCATCCTCTTTGGAATCATCATGATCAGATATTTCATCAAGTGTTGCAGCCAAACTCTTATTGACAGTGTATTTCCTTCGATTTGGACACTCATTGGCAAAGTGACCGAACCCTTTACACTTGAAGCACGGTGGCATATCCTCATCGTCAGTATAGTTAGAATCTTTGTTTTTGACAGAATTTCAATTATGCGGCTTAGCTGACATTAGAGGTTTTTATCTGGAGAACAGTTTATTCCTCTTCCTAAGAAGTTCTCTAAATTGTCTTATGATCGATGATACTGAGTTATCAAGATCTTCATCTGAAAAATCAGGATCAACAAGATCATCTCCAAAGTTGTCAACACTTTCACTTTTAAGAGTTTTAGTGTTTTTCATTGCCTTGAATGCAATATCCTTTCCGGCTTTGGATTGCAGTTCATGATCAAAGATCTTCAACTTTCTAATAAGAGTATTTCTGGAAAGAGTTTCAAGGTTTTTCCCTTCTATGATGGCATGTTTCTTAGACTCATATCTTGCTGGTAAAGATAGGAGAATTTTCATCACAATGTCCTTTTGGGAAATGGTCTTCCCTAACGCATAAGATGCATTAACAATTCCAGACACCTTTTGATTAAACTCATCAAACAAATCTTCATCGGCCATATGAAGATTTTCCCAGTCAGAATTTAGGTTTTGAAGCCTAGCTTCTTTTTGTGAGGTATCTCCCTCAAATGAGGTTTCTAAGACATCCCAAGCATCTTTAGACTTAGTGCACAAAGTCACATGATGCTGAAGATCTGGGCTTATGGCGTGGATAATAGCGTTTAACCCATTAGAATTATGATTTGCAACACTTATCTCAGATTCATTATATCGTCCTAATGGCTTCGCAACAATGTTTCCGTCTCTAAGAACTGTCGGCGCATCGTATCAAATAACTACAAGTTTCCATGTCCTAAAGTCACGGGCTTGTAAAAAGGAACGCATAACTGAAAAAGTAGGGGTACAACAACCTCACCTAATAATTCGCTTAGCAATTTGTATGGACTAACTCCAATATACTTTTAAGAGAATCAACTAGACAGTCAGACTCAATCTTAATAAAAAGTATATCAAGAAGTTATATCTCAATTTCTCGATTCAATACTTACTCAAGCAAATAGAAATCTGCGAGTCCAATTGAATACAAGAGAAATTAACTTGAACGGTACCAAAGACCAATGTTCAAGTATCAATCATTTTCAATCAACAACCAAAGGTCGGATTTACCAATTGATCGATTTAACGCACAACCTGTGATATTTCAATTATATAACAAAATATAATGCGGAAAAGAAATAACACAGACACTAGAAGTTTTGTTAATGAGGAAACCGCAAATGCAGAAAACCCCCGGGACCTAGTCCTGATTGAACACACACTGTATTAAGCCGCTACAAACACTAGCATACGACAAACTAACTTCGGTCTGGACTCTATTTGAACCCCAATAAATATCACACTGATCCAAGGTACAGTTGCGCTCCTTACGTCTCTGATCCCAGTAGGATACTACGCACTTGATTCCCTTAGCTGATCTCACCCACAACTAAAAGTTGCTACGACCCAAAGTCGAAGACTTTAATAAACAAATCTGTATCACACAGAAAAGTCTACAGGAATAGATAAATCTGTCTCCCACAGAAATACCTATAAGTTTTGTTACGTCTTTTGATAAATCAAGGTGAACAAGAACACATCGATAACCCGGACTTATATTCCCGAAGAACAGCCTAGAATTATCAATCACCTCACAATAATCTTAATCGACCAGCGAAACAAGATATTGCGGAATCATAAACGATGAGACGAAGATGTTTGTGTCTACTTTTCTATCTTGCCTATCGGAGAAATTAATCTAAAGCCAATCTTACGATTGTACTCAAATACGATAGAAATAGCAAGATCAGATCACGCAACTACAAAGAAAATAGTTGGGTCTGGCTTCATAATCCCAATGAAGTCTTTAAGTCGTTAACCTACAGGGTCTCGGTAGAAACCTAAGGTTAAAGGAGAATCAACTCTAGCTTATACAACTAGTATCACACATGAGGTGTGGGGATTTGGTTTCCCAGTTGCTA
Organism: Papaver atlanticum; assembly: GCA_023531105.1. Taxonomy (NCBI): domain Eukaryota; kingdom Viridiplantae; phylum Streptophyta; class Magnoliopsida; order Ranunculales; family Papaveraceae; genus Papaver; species Papaver atlanticum. The sequence goes on from JAJJMB010012240.1 coordinate 2,525,279, forward strand.
GAGTTCTCCTTTATATAGTCTCCAAATCAGGGTTTGCAATCTAAGTTACCTTGGTAACAAAGCATTCAATATTCACCGTAGATGAAAACCTGATTAGATTCAAGCTAATATCTTTTAACTATTAGATCGAAGTTAGCTTGTTATACAAAAATGAAATGCGCGTTCATTTAGGTTTGTGTAAAAATACCTAAACGTGTACGCCTAGTTGGTTAACCAGTAGTTAATCAAATGGTTAGCCATATGAGCACTTTCATATCAACCATATTCATCTTCACCTTAACTAGTTCAAATGACTCAAAAGAACTAGTTAAAGAGTTGTTCAATTGCTTAGATCTCATAGAAGTATACAAGACATAATCGAAGCAAAAACGATTTTGATTTACTCGAATCAATTCATGAACTTTATATCCACGGTTTGCAAATATGCATTCCTTAGTTTATATATGTTTAAGTTCAGGAATATACCGTTTTTAGAAAATAACCCACTCAAGTACGCAAACCGGTACGCATACTTAAGTATCTGGTTTGAGTTTGTTTTCAGTTCACAAACTCCAGCAGAAATTCACGGGATGTGAACTTCCGGCAGTACGCGTACGGGTACGCGAACTTAGCTTCCGGACATCCTGAACCAGTAAAGTACGCATACTTTAGTTCAAGGATTTTGGACTTACACAAGTATGAATTCACATACAATGTTTATATCCATTCAAGGTTATATATTCAAAACTCTCATTTCAATCATTGAAACATTTTTAGAGGATGTTAAATAGAGGTTATTCACACACTATTTTTCATCAAAGCAATTTTCAAGATATTGAAATAATCAACATGACTTTCGTCACTTGTAAAGATGAACTTGGCCAAAGCGAAAGCTTACCAACACATATTTCGAGAAATAGATAAGCGAGATAAACTCGGCTCGAAATAGCAAATGTGTATAATCGAAGTATATATAGCAATACGACTTTTGTCTCAAGATAGGAGATAGAGTAGATAGACTTTTGAGTGATAGATAAGTTCAAGTCTCCACATACCTTTTAGTCGATTAAGTTTCACCAGTTCCTTGAGTAGTTCTTCGTCTTTGTATGATGAACGCCGTGGAGTCTAGAGCTCAACTACACTTTCTATCCTAGTCCGAGACTTAGCTATAAGTAGACTAGAAATCAAGACTTATAGTTTTGGAAACTAAACTTGACAAACAAGCTTAAGATAGCAGCGCTTGCGAGTTCGACCGAGCAGTGCTCTAACAATCTCCCCCTTTGTCAATTTTAGTGACAAAACTATCAATACATATGGAAAACAAAATAAATAAACTTTGCAGCTTCTCTTCCACATGCATGATCTCCTTGGTTCTTCAACATTACTTGAAATCTTCGTCACTTCCAAGTACTCCAATGATTCCAAAGATATTCAATGCAGCAGCATCTTTGTTGAAGATCCGTAGCCATAACAATGAGAAAACAAAAGCTCCCAATCATTGTTACACAGTGTCATAGTATCATTACACAACATCAAAGTTCAATTGTATCACAACTTCGACAATAATACTATGGTGATATGTGTCACTCCCCTTTAGTCAATACTCCATCTCACTTGGAAACCACCCCCCCTTACATAATGATCCGAAAACCATATGTTTTTGTAGTGTGAACTACACATTAATTCTCCCCCTTTTTGTCAATAAAATTGGCAAAGGTACGAAAACTAGTGGGATCCTAATGAAATTTCCATAGAGACATTTCATGACCAAAAGAAAGCACATATCAACTTTTTAGATGCAATCATATAGCCGAAACTAAATGCATTCATCAAGGAGTTTATAAAGATACAAGATAACCCCTATAATATTCCACAGCCGCACTCCCCACAAAAATTTGGCAATTAAGTACAAGTTCAATTAAGAACTCTCCCCCATAAAATGTCAATCCCGAAATAACAACAAGAGCGACCTTACTTTCACAAGAAAAGAAGGATTTCTTTGGACAACAACAAATCTCATAAGAATATGAATTTGTATCCAAAATACTCAATTAAATTAACCACAAGAGAACCTATGATTACTTTAATCGGAAATGCTCAACATAAGAAAGCTTACGGAGCCACACAGTATACATAAAAAATATGGATCAGGGAAGATCAATACTGCGGAATAAACAAGGATTCATTCTATCTTTCATCACTATTTGCACAATGACATACAATAGACTTAATCTTTGTAAACAAAAGTTTTATCCTTTCTTCCATAAATATTTGCATAATGACATAAAAGGCTTAACTTTTGTTTGTCAAAAGTTCATTCAATCTTTTATCAATACTTGGACATCGACATACGAAGGACTTAACTTTTGACCACGTATGGGACAATCATAGTTCACGGACGCAAACACACATATCCCATAATAAATTGCAATATATAAAACCATAAAGATTAATACTGCAAAATCATCTTCCAAACAAAATTTAGAATTTAAATAAATAAATCTAAAAACATTGAAGATGAAAATCGTTGGACATAGCTATGTGTAATCACAATAATGGCTATTCCAAACTCTAGTTATTCTTCTTAAAAACACAAGAATAAAATTCTCATAAGAAGCTTTCCTAGGAAAAATAAAATTAACAAGCTAATGAACAAAGACAGACTCCTAAACCATCAAAACCGAACATGAACTGAAATCACATAGACGTTTCGGAATCCTCACGAGCCTTGAGGTCTTTGAGCTTGTAATTGACAGCATCTACTGCTTCTTTAGAGAAGATATCCTCATTGAGAAGATCTTTAACATGTGTCTTTATGAGACCAAGGTCAGAAGTAACCTTTTTCAACTCAGTTATTAACACATCAAGACTCTTCAAAGTATCAACGAGCTGCAGTTTTGCTTCCTCAAAATATTTAAGAAAATCATGAACCACTTCAGCAGAAACCATATCCTCATTCTCAACATCCTGATGTGTATATGCATAGTAACATGAGGCATTAGGATGATCATCTACTACTAGGTTTCTTTTCTTCCTTCCCTTGGACTTGAAACCAATACCTTTATCAAGAAAACCTCTTACAAAACCGCTAGAGCTAGAAGAAGACATTCTTGACAAACCACAAAATAACCCAGAGTATCGTACGTGACTCAAGGGGTTTGGTATTTAAATGGTTTCTTAGGGAAGGTAACTTTTAGGGTTTTCAAAAATTGATTCGTGACAGTAACTCGGGTACTCATACGAATACAACTTGACCCAAAAACAAAAACAAACAAAGGTCGCACACTTTACGCCATGACTGAGAATTTTTTTACACGTGAATATCACAAAATTTTGGCTCAATAATTTCTATACTTTGTAGAGAAATAAATTAGAGCACAAGAGTAGCAGGCAACTTAGTTGCAAAGAAAACTTCTTTAAAAACAAGGCAAAAAAAGGAAGCAAAACGAAGAACATCTTCAGACACAGCCAATACTTAAGCAAAGTTGTCTGCAGACAATAGTTTAGCTATAAACGATAAAAAAATAGTTCAACTAAACAGAAAACAATTTTGACAAAAGTATACCTGATTAATAACACAACTTACTCAACAGGATTTTTATGAGTAAGTTCTCAACCCTTGTGATTAATTAGCACAAGAATGAGCTCTCAGCTCATTAAATGAACGATGTTCATGGTTGAGTCTCTTTTTCCTTTCAAATCTAGGAAAGAATCTCTTTTGATGTGATAAATTATCATAAAACTTACTGTCATCAAAATATGAGACATAGCTGGAGTTCTTACCAGAAGAATTTTGACTAGAGGCGGTTGACAGCCTGTTGATGATTTCTTTATAACCTTCAATTATCACTTTTAGGTTATTTCTCATATCATCATTTTTGCTCCCTTCTCCTGACACTCTGTTCACATCAAAAGCGACATTATCTCCCTTTTTGACAGAAGAAAATTCCTGATCTCTTCTTAGACGATTTTTGTTGAGACGTCTGTTATGCTTCTGAGCATTTGAGGAACTCATAAAACTGAATTTCCTAGTAGAATACATAGGGTGAGTACTGAAACCAATTGGTTTAGACATACGAATGTCAGTTACACCTTTGAGGATTAGGTATAAGGTGTGTTGAAGACGAACAATGGAATTGTTATTCAACCTAGAGTTTCTCTTTTGCTTAACAGGCCCCTTTTAATCACAAAAGAGACATACTTTCTGATCATGAGAGTTATTAGAAGGTACCGTCTTAACATCATCGTTTGGAGATTTCTTCCTTCCATGTGATGTGCAACATCCTTGATTAGAAGAGGTTATAGGCACATCTTTTCCAATAGAAGGGAATTCTTATTTTACTTCTGGAACTGGAACTCTCTCAGTTGCAATAGAAGTAGATGGTGTAGTGGATTTTTTGGAACATCCTTGAATCGAGAGTTTACTCAAGCGATATTCAATTTCCAAAGCATCCTTTTTGAGGCTTGCCTCAAGTAAGATACGTGAAGACTGAACTTCAACATTTTTGGAATCATAATATCTCACTATACGGAGAAGAACATTGACATTTTTTTTCAACCGATTAAATCTATCAGCTTGGATTCTAACAAGATTTAGAATCAGTTCACTCTCTTCAGCTGTTTCCCTTTAATCAACGGAGATAGACTCTTTTGAAGGGTAATCGGAATAACACATGTCAGTGTCTGTCTGTCTCGTTAGAACACTGGGTTCTTCTATATTTGAGATTGACAAATCTTTCTCTTTGATAGACACTATCGAGAAAGAGTTTTTATTTCTGGTGACGCGTTTGTCAGAGATATTACTGCCGTCCATATAGTCAGATCATTACAAACACAGACTTATAAGGTCTTTAAACGTGTTTGCCTGCTCTGATACCAATTGAAAAAGTGGGGGTACAACAACCTCACCCAATAATTCTCTAAGCAATATGTATGGACTAACTCCAATATACTTTTAAGAGAATCAACTAGACAGTCAGACTCAATCTTAATAAAAAGTATATCAAGGAGTTATATCTCAATTTCTCGATTATATACTTACTCAAGCAAATAGAAATATGCGAGTCTAATTGACTACAAGAGAAATTAACTTGAACGGTACCAATGATCAATGTTCAAGTATCAATCAATTTTAATCAACAACCAAAGGTCGGATTTGCCAATTGATCGATTTAACGCACTACCTATGATATTTCAATTATATAACAAAATATAATGCGGAAAAGAAATAACACGGACACCAGAAGTTTTGTTAACGAGGAAACCGCAAATACATAAAACCCCGGGACCTAGTCCAGATTGAACACACACTGTATTAAGCCGCTACAGACACTAGCCTACTACAAACTAACTTCGGTCTGGACTGTAGTTGAACCCCAATCAATCTCACACTGATCCAAGGTGCAGTTGCGCTCCTTACGTCTCTGATCCCAGCAGGATACTACGCACTTGATTCTCTTAGTTTATCTCACCCACAACTTAGAGTTGCTACGACCCAAAGTCAAAGACTTTAATAAACAAATCTGTATCACACAGAAAAGTCTACAGGAATAGATAAATTTGTCTCCCACAGAAATACCTACAAGTTTTGTTCCGTTTTTTGATAAATCAAGGTGAACAGGAACCAATCGATAACCCGGACTTATATTCCCAAAGAACAGCCTAGAATTATCAATCACCTCACAATAATCTTAATCGACTAGCGAAACAAGATATTGCGGAATCACAAACGATGAGACGAAGATGTTTGTGACTACTTTTTTTGTTGCCTATCGGAGACATTAATCTCAAGCCAATCTTATGATTGTACTCAAATACGATAGAAACAACAAGATCAGATCATGCAACTACAAAGAAAATAGTTGGGTCTGGCTTCACAATCCCAATGAAGTCTTTAAGTCGTTAACCTATAGGGTCTTGGTAGAAACCTAAGGTTAAAGGAGAATCGACTCTAGCTTATACAACTAGTATCACACAGGAGGTGTGGGGATTAGGTTTCCTAGTTGCTAGAGTTCTCCTTTATATAGTCTCCAAATCAGGGTTTTCAATCTAAGTTACCATGGTAACAAAGAATTCAATATCCACCGTTAGATGAAAACCTTATTAGATTCAAGCTAATATCTTTCAACCGTTAGATCGAACTTAGCTTGTTATACACAAATGAAATGCACGTTCATTTAGGTTTGTGTAACCGTACCTAAACGTGTACACCTAGTTGGTTCAACAGTAGTTAACCAAATGGTTAGCCATATGAGCACTTTCATATCAACCATATTCATCTTCACCTTAACTAATTCAAATGACTCAAAAGAACTAGTTAGAGAGTTGTTCAATTGCTTAGATCTCATAGAAGTATACAAGACATAATCAAATCAAAAACGACTTTGATTCACTCAAATCAATTCATGAACTTTATAGCCACGGTTTGCAAATATGCATTCCTTAGTTTATATATGTTTAAGTTCACGAATAAACCGTTTTTAGAAAATAACCCACTCAAGTACGCATACCGGTACGCATACTTAAGTATCCGGTTTGAGTTTGTTTTCAGTTCACAAACTCCAGCAGAAATTCACGGGATGTGAACTTCCCGCAGTACGCGTACGGGTACGTGGACTTAGTTTCCGAACATCCTGAACCAGTAAAGTACGCATACTTTAGTTCAAGGATTTTGGACTTACACAAGTATGAATTTACATACAATGTTTATATCCATTCAAGGTTATATATTCTAAACTCTCATTTCAATCATTGAAACATTCTTAGAGGATGTTAAATAGAGGTTATTCACACACTATTTTTCATCAAAGCAATTTTCATGATATTGAAATAATCAACATGACTTTCGTCACTTGTAAAGATGAACTTGGCCAAAACGAAAGCTTACCAATACATATTTCGAGAAATAGATAAGCGAGATAAACTCGGCTCAAAATAGCAAATGTGTATAATCAAAGTCTATATAGCAATACGACTTTTGTTTCAAGATAGGAGATAGAGTAGATAGACTTTTGAGTGATAGATAAGTTCAAGTCTCCACATACCTTTTAGTCGAAGAAGGTCCACCAGTTCCTTGAGTAGTTCTTCGTCTTTGTATGATGAACGCCGTGGAGTCTAGAGCTCAACTACACTTTCTATCCTAGTCTGAGACTTAGATATAAGTAAACTAGAAATCAAGACTTATAGTTTTGGCAACTAAACTTGACAAACAAGTTTGAGATAGCAACGCTTGCGAGTTCGACCGAGCAGTGCTCTAACAATAACAATTTACCACCATTAGTAATTTGTGCCATCAAATGCTAGTGGTACGTTTATCGAGATCCATATAGTCAGACTGCTTCAAATAAAGACTTATTAGGTCTTAATGTGTTTGCCTACTCTGATACCAATTGAAAACACGGGGGGTACCAAAATACACCACCAACTTTTTCTTAGGCAATCTGTATGGACAAACTCAACACAACTCCGAGAGTTCAACTCAATCAAGGAATAGTATCTCCAGTTATATCTCTCTTTCTCTTGTAATTAGAACGTTTATAGAATTGAATCCGTGAACCAAATTACAAAGAGATTACTTGGACGGTACCAAAGATCAGTGTCAAAGAATCAATCAAGTCGTATCTAACAAACAAGGTCGGATGTATCTACTATGATTGATTAACACACAACCTATGATATTTAAATTATAAAGTTAAACAATGTAATGCGGAAAATTAAATAACACAGACACCAGAAGTTTTATTAACGAGTAAACCGCAAATGCAGAAAAACCCCAGGACCTAGTCCAGATTGAACACCAAACTGTATTAAGCCGCTACAGACACTAGCCTACTACTAATTAACTTCGGACTGGAATGTAGTTGAGACCTAATCGAGTCTCCCACTGATTAAGGTACAATCGAGTTCCTTAGGCCTCTTGAATCCCAACAGGATTCCGCGCAATTGATTCCCTTAGCTGACATCACACCAACTAAGAGTTGCTTTAACTCAATTGAAGACTTTAAAACCAATCTTCCTCCCACAGATTAAGTCTATATGTAATTTCCTTTATGATCAAAAAGTATGATCAAAGTGATGGAAATCGATAGCAATAGACAAAGTCTAGCTAACCTCAAAATCCAAACTTATGCAACCCGAAGTGCAACCTAGATTATTATTCACCTCACAGGTAAAAACTTGTGGAATCAACAAAGTTTAAGACGAAGAGAACTTTGATGATTTATATCTATCTTGATCGAGTGAGCACATCAACAATCTATTAATGTTAGAGCAATGCTCGGCCGAACTCGCAAGCGTTGCTATCTTAAGCTTGTTGTCAAATTTAGTTGATCAAAACTATATCTTGATTTCTAGTATACTTATAACTATGTCTCAGATTAGGATAGAAGTGTGTAGTTGAGCATTAGACTTCATGGCGTTCACCATTCGAAAAAGAAGATCTACTGAAGACTTTGGAGGAACTTCGACGACAAAAGGTATGTGAAGACAAAAACTTATCTATCACTCAGAAGTCTATTCAATTTTATCTACTAATGAGACTAAGTCATATAGCTATATAGACTTTATTTTATACACATTGAAATTTCGAGTCGAATTTATCTCGTTAATATAATTCTCGAAATATGAGTTTAAAGCTTAGAATACTTCATCATCTACTTGAAAACTTTGGTTATGAACAATAAATTTGTTGGAAACTAAATATTAAGTCAAGTTTGATCATGTGAAAATTACCTTGAATATCTTACATGATTTGTATGAGACAATCATTTGGTGTTAACTTGGGATGTTTCGTATTGATCAAATAATCATTTGAAAATTACTTGAAGCTAGTGGTATCTATAAGATTACCATTGTTATTCTTCTAAGGATGTTTCAAATCGATTATCGAGAGTTTTAGAACTACTACCAATGTCTGGATACAACACAATATGCATACTCAGTATGCGAACTATGAAGTACTAGTTCGGATCCGGAACTCTTGTTTGCGAATAGTGTTTGCGAACGAGTTTATCTGTTTGGTTCCGGAACTGTAGTTTGCGAACGACAAAACTAGGTAAGGCCCGGAATGCTGGTTCGCGAACTCTGTTTGCGAACTCAGTGGTTATGTTCTAAAATCGTAAGTTATGACAACTTGTTCGCATACTCCGTATGCAAACTAAATTGTCTATACTCATGAACTAAGGTTCGTTTGCGAAATAAAGTCCCTAAAATTTCAATGCCTTTAAGGTATGCGAACTCGGTTTGCAAACCATGGAATTACGTTCATGAATTGGTTCTAGTATACGTACTTTGTACACATACAAACCAAGTTGAATATGTTTCAAATTCTTCACATATATTTCCATGAGATATTAAGCATTTGAACAACTCTTCTAAAACACATTTAGATACATTTGATCATCTATCAAAATTGGTTGATTATCTGATTGCGTCTAGAAGTGTTTGATGAAAATAACTAAGCTAAAAGTGTTCTTATGGCTAACTCCGGTTAACTGTTATTGAACCAACTCGTTATACACGTTTAGTTACGGTTCATCCATATTTGAATATAAGTATATTTCATTTGTGTATATAAACCATCTAACGGTGGAGATTGATTACTTATTTTATAAGCAAACTTAGCTTGAATCTCAAGTCAGTTTTTCATCTGACGGTGAATATTGATTGCTTTGTTAATAAGTTATCTTAGATCTGATTATAAGCAACCCTGATTTGAAATACTATATAAGGAGAAACTCTAGCAGCTGGTAAACCTAATCCCGACACTTCCGTGTGTCCTAGTTGCAAACTAGAGTCAATTCTCTCTTAACCTAGGTTTCGAGTTCTTCTGAAAACCATTACTAAGTAACGACTTAAAGACTTCGTTTGGGATTCGTGAAGCCAGGTCCAACTATTTCCTATGTAGTTACGTATCCTGATCTTACTTTTCTATCATATTGAGTTTAATCTTCTCTAATATTATCTCGAGATTTATCTCCGATATGTAAGATATTAAAAGTAATCACAAAAGTTCTTCGTCCCAGACTCTTGCGATTCCGCAATAATGTATATCAGTTAGGTTATTGTGAGGTGACTAATATTCTAGGCTGCTCTTCGGAAGACATAAGACCGGATTATTAGTTGTATTTCTTGTTCACCTTGATCTTTATCTAAAGACGGAAACCAAAAATAGAATAGACTTATCTGTGGGAGACAGATTTGTCGTATCAACTTCTAGGCTATAAAGGAAATTAGCTAGGGGAATCAAGTGCGCAGGGTCTTGCGAGATTCAAGAGGCGTAAGGAACGCGACTGTACTTTAATCAGTGTGATACTTGGTTAGGGCTCAACTATATTCCAGTCCGAAGTTAACTTGTAGTACGCTAGAGTCTGTAGCGGATTAATACAGTGTGGTGTTCAAGTCTGGACTAGATCCCGTTTTTTTTTTTGCATTTACGGTTTCCTCGTTTACAAAAATTATGGTGTCTGTGTTATATCTTTTCCGCATTATATTTTCTCTATATAATTGAAATATCACAGGTTGTGCGATGATCAATCATAGTTGATAAATTCGACCTTGCTTATTGGATAGAACTTGATTGATACTCGGACATTGGTCTTTGGTACCATCTGAGTTATTCTCACACCAATCAGGTTCACGGACTCATATCTGTTTGATTACTGATTGTGTTGAGAAAGAGATAAAGCTCTTTGATATCTTTCCTTGATTGAGTTTCATTAAGTTGTTACTCTCGGAATTATATTGGAGTTTAGTCCATACAGATTGCCGAACCAAAAAGTTGGGTATGGTTGTTGTACCCCCGTGTTTTCAATCAAGATCAGGATACTCGAGTCATCAAGATAAAAGATAACTGGACATGGCTTCACGAATCCCTACGAAGTCTTTGTAGTCACTAAACCCTAAAAGGGTTAGGAAGAGGACGATTCTAGTTACAACTAGGACACACCAAAAAGTAGTGTCGGGATTCAAAATCCCAGTTACTTGAAGTTCCCCTTTTTAGACATTCAAAGCATATGTTGCTTTAGGTGTAAGCTAAGATAACTTTGGAACCAAATAATCAATATCCACCGTTAGATGATATTTGAATATGATTTACATAAACAAGATATACACTCTGGTTAGGTGGAACCGTAACCGAACCGTGTATAAAGACCATGTTCAAGGTGGTTAGCCGAAACTAGCCGATTTGAACTTGTAAGCTTAATATTCATTTTCATGAACACTTAAGACATTAAACTTGAGTCACAATCACGTAATCAAATAAGTCTAGTGTTTTTAGAGATTTGACCAAATGAAAATTATCTCTTAGAAATAATTTTATCGCATTTGAAAATAATCGACATGGTTAGTAGATGTACAAAGTACAAATAGCATAGTCATTTGTGAGTCAGGTTAGTCACAGTACGTGTACCGGTTTGTAAACTATTAAGCACAACCAAGTTTCGGAGTTCACAGAACTATTTAGGTATGCATACCTGTATTTGTACCTTAAGACTATAACCGGTTCCGGGGTCCACAGAACTATTTTGATATGCCAACCAGTTTGGACACACAAACCGAGTTCCGGAACACAAAACTTTTCTGGTACGTGTACCGGTATGGATACCAAACCGGTTCTGTGACCACTATTTCTTTTCAGTTTGCATACGGATATGCGTACCGATCCGGTTCACGAGTCAAACAGATTTTTACAAGACGAGCATAAGGATATGCGTACCACAAATCAACAAGTCGTCATATAGCTACTCCGCTACGTGTACGAGTACATGTAATATGGCTTTAAACTTATAACAGTTTTCCCAGTTTGTAAGATTGATAACACTGTCTTGTATCCGAATCTATATTAGTTCTATATTTCTCTCTAAATGGATTTAAAACATTCCCGAATAAGATCAATGACACATAGCACTGTTCCAGGCTCTTTTCGAACGATAAAACTTGAATCATGATTTTGATTGCGAACAATAAATTGTCCTTAACCGAAATTCATCAAGTATGAACAAATGTTCATCAAGCTTAGTCATTATATTTCGAGGACTAATTATCAAGATAAACTTGACTCGAAAATCTTGTATATGCACGATAGTCTAATTAGTTATGCAACATCGTCTCATAGATAGAAAGATGAATATAAATTGAGACATAGGTGGTTCAGTCTTCACTTACCTTTTATTGATGAAGTTCTCCAAAAGCTTCGGTTGATCTTTTCCTTCAAATGGTAGAACGCAGTGATGACTGTCGTGATCCAATGTTTCTCAACTACATTTCTATCCTAGTCTAAGACTTAACTAATTGTAGACTAAAAATCAAGATATAGTTTTGATAACTAAATTCGACAACAAGCTTGAGATAGCAACACTTGTGAGTTCGACCGAGAAATGCTCTAACAAAAACAATTTTACATATGTTCTTATTCCACTATGACTATGCTTCTTGATTTCTTAAATCTTCAACGTCTTCGATTTTGCATGCGTTCATTCTGTACTTGTTGAAGAACTATTGCATATTAGGAACTTATGAGAAATATTCTAATCAAGTCGTTATGCCGAAACATAATATTGATACCTTCCTCAAAGTTCAATTGTAACGCAACTTTGAAGCAATACTACGGTGACATGTTCTCCCCTTAGTCAATACTTATATCTTTTGCAAAATAGGTAAAACATATAGATAATAATCCAGTCCCCCTTACAAGATGCTCCGAAAAGCCATATGTAACGTAGTAAGATACTACTTAATAACTCTCCCCTATTTTGTCAACAAAATTGGCAAAGACGAAAAATCGTGATCACAATGAATTAAACAAAAGAGTTTTAAGACTAGAGAACACATACCAACATTTAGTTTACACAATTTCACCAAGAAACCTCGGCTTGCGTCAAGGAGACGTAAAGGTATAAGAATCTCCTACAATTCCTCATTCGTTTTCCCGAAAAATATATTACCATTAAGCACAACTTCAAAATTACTTTCCCCAAATTGATGTCACTCCCGAAAGAACAACAAAAGCGACCCTTCTCTAATATTGGATTTTAGCCCACAAGGATAAATGAGTTAAGAATTAATCATTAAAAGTTTCTCATGAGGTCGTGTTATAAATTTTTTTATAACTATCTCATGGTAATCAGACAATACACAATATGTAACCACGAAGATCAAGTATTGGGATCGTCTGAGCTAAGATACAAACTTGTGTCAACAAGATTTGATTTACTCATAGAAAGAAGAATCAATCTTTTCCGCAAAGATTTACACCAAGAGTGACTACCAAAAGCGTATGAAAATATATGCTTAACAAAGAAGAAGATGCCTAAACATATTGTTAGAGCATTGCTCGGTCGAACTCATAAGTGTTGCTATCTCAAGCTTGTTTTCAAACTTAGTTGTCAAAACTATATCTTAATTTCTAGTCTACAATTAGTTAAGTCTCGGACTAGGATAAAAATGTAGTCGAAAAACAGTGGATCACGACAATCATCATTGCGCTTTACCGTTTGAAGGCGAAAATCAACCGAAGCTTTTCGAGAACTTCATCAACAAAAGGTAAGTTAAGACTTAACCACCTATTTCCCAAGTTATATTCACTTTTCTATCATTGAGACGATATCGCATAACTAATTAGACTATCATGCATATAAAAGATTTTCGAGTCAAGTTTATCTTGGTAATTAGTTCTCGAAATATAATGACTAAGCTTAATGAATATTTGTTCATACTTGATGAATTTCGGTTAAGGAAAATTTATTGTTCGGAATCAAAATCATGATTCAAGTTTTACCATTCGAAAATAGCCTGGAACAGTTTTATGTGTCATTGATGTTATTCGGGAGGGTTTCAAATCGATTTAGAGAGAAATATATAACTAGTATAGATTCAGATACAAGAAAGTGTTATCAGTCTTACAAACTGGGAAAACTGTTGAAAAAGCGAGGGTCTAACAACCACACCCAATATTTCGTTCGGCAATCTGAATGGGCTAACTCATATATACTTTCAAGAGAATCAACTAGACAGACGGACTCAATCTTTTGAAAAGTATATCAAAGAGTTATATCTCAATTTCTCATTTTAATCCGCAATCAAACAAATAGGAATTTGCGACCCCGATTGAATAAGAGAAATAACTTGGACGGTATCACAAACCAATATCCAAGTGTCAATCAATTCAATCAATAACCCAAAGGCCGGATTCAAGAACTGATTGAACTTAACGCACAACCTGTGATATTTTAATTATATAAACAAATATAATGCGGAAAAGAAATAACACAGATACCAGAAATTTTGTTAACGATGAAACCGCAAATGCAAAAAAACCCCAGGACCTAGTCCAGCTTTGAACACCACACTGTATTAAGCCGCTACAGACACTAGCCTACTACCAATGAACTTCGGACTGGAATGTAGTTGAGCCCTAACCAATCTCACACTGATCAAGGTACAGTTGCGCTCCTTACGTATCTGAACCCCAACAGGATTCTACGCACTTGATTCCCTTAGCTGATCTCACCCACAACTAAGAGTTTCTACGACCCAATGTCGAAGACATGATAAACCAATCTGTCTCACATAAAAAAGTCTATTGATATAGATAAATCTGTCTCCCACATAAATATCTATGAGTTTTGTTCTATCTTTTGATAAATCAAGGTGAACAGGAACCAATTGATAAACCGGACTTATATTCCCGAAGATCAGCCAAGTATTATCAATCACCTCACAATAATCTTAATCGTATGGAAGCGAAAAAAGATATTTTGGAATCACAAAAGATGAGACGAAGATGTTTGTGACTATTTTTTATCTTGCCCATCGGAGAATAAATCTCGAGCAAATATTAGAGAAGATAGTACTCAATCACGATAGAAAACAACAAGATCAGAACACGCAACTATAGAGAAAATAGTTGTTTTGGCTTCACAATCCCAATGAAGTCTTCAAGTCGTTAACCTACAGGGTTTCGTGAAAAACCTAAGGTTAAAGGAGAATCGACTCTAGTCGCAACTAGTATCACATAGGAGGTATGGGGATTAGGTTTCCCAGTTGCTAAAGTTCTCCCTTATATAGTCTTCAAATCAGGGTTTGATAGCTTTGAAACAAAGCAATCAATATTCACCGTTAGATGAAACCCGATCTAAGAGCCAAGCTAAGTTTGCTTGAAACCAAAGCAATATCTCTCCACCGTTAGATGGTCTTAGCTTGTTACACACAAATGAAATGTACCTTCATTTAGATATGAATAACCGTACCTAAACGTGTACACTAGGTTGGCTCAACAATAGTTAACCGAAGTTAGCCATGTGAACACTTTCATATCAACCTTATTCATCTTAACCACAACTAGTTCAAATGACTCAAATGAAACTAGTTATAGAGTTGTTCAATTGTTTATATTCTCATAGAAGTATACAAGACACAATTGAAACAGCATCGGTTTGATTCACTCGAATCAATTCATAAACATTATAGCCACGGTTTGCGAAATATTGCATTCCTTATTATATAAATGTATTAGTTCATGGCACAACGATTCTAGAACTTAACCCACTCAAGTATGCAAACGGGTACACATACTTAAGTAGCTGGACTTGGACTGTGTCCGACAGTATGCGAACGGGTACGCATACTATCACACATCCAAAACATCAGTTGAATTCAGTATGCGTACCCGTACGCATACAATAGTTCCCGTACTTCAACTGAGTTCGCCAGTACGCATACGGGTATGCATACCAAGGCTCCCGGACTTTACCTGACCTCGCCAGTACGTATATGGGTATGCATACTATACCGGTCTTGGATCAACATATATGCAAGTACGCATACTATGTCTATAATCTAATTATGGTTAAGTGTTATAAACTCTATTTCAATCATTGAAACATTCTTAGAGGATGACAATAGTTGTTTTCACAAACTATTAACATCAAAGCTATTTTTAAGTGATTGACATAATCAATACGAAACATTCCGAGTCTACATCAAATGAGATGTTACAAGGCGATTTTCATATGATTATCTTTTGACTTTTGTCAAGAGCATAAGATGAACTTGGTTAAAGAGAAAGCTTACCAACACATATTTCGAGAAATATGTAAGCGAGTTAAACTCAGCTCGAAATGTCAAATGTGTATAATCGAATACTATATAGCTATACGACTTTTGTCTCAATATAGGAGACAGAGTAGAAATAGACTTTCCGAGTGATAGATGAGTTTCAGTCTCCACATACTTTTTGTTGATGAAGTTCCTCAAGCTATCCTTAGTAGTTCTTCGTCTTCAATTGATGAACGCCGTGAAGTCTAAAGCTCAACTACACAATCTATCCTAGTCCGAGACATAGCTATAAGTAGACAAGAAATCAAGACTAATAGTTTTGATCACTAAACTTGACAAACAAGCTTGAGGTAGCAACGTTTGCGAGTTTGACCGAGCAATGCTCTAACAACTATTATAAGTCTGAACCCGTATTACATGTACTCGTACACGTAGTGGAGTACCTATATATCGACTTGAAGATTTGTGGTACGCATATTCTTATGCACCCCATGTAAAAATCTTTTCAACTCGTGAACTAGATCAATACACATACTCGTATGCAAACCATTTAGGAATTGTGGTCACGAAACCGGGTTAGTATCCAAACTGGTACACGTACCAAAATAGTTCTATGGACTCCGGAATCGGTGATGTCTTAAGGTATCCATACCGGTACGCATACCTAAATAATTCATTTAACTCCGGAACTTGATTTGGCTCGTTAGCTTACAAACCGGTACACGTACTGTGACTGAACCGACTCACGAACGGCAATGGTATTTGTAATTTTGTACACCTACTAACCATGTCGATTATTTTCTAGTGCGATTAAATTATTTCTACGAGATAATTAGTATTTGATCAATTCTCTAAAAACACTAAACTTATTTAATCACATGACTGTAACTCAAGGTTAATGTCTTAAGTGTTTATTAAAATGAATGCTAAGATTTTAAGTTCAAATCGGCTAGTTTCGGCTAACCACCTTGAACATAGTCTTTATACACGGTTCGTTTACGGTTTGACCTAACCAGAGTGTATATCTTGTTTATGTAAATCATATTCAAAGATTCATCTAATGGTGGATATTGATTGCTTGGTTCCAAAGATATCTTAGCTTAAACCTAAAGCAACTTATGCTTTGAATGTCTATAAAAAGGGAACTTTAAGCAACTGGGATCTTTGAATCCCGACACTACTTTTTGGTGTGTCCTAGTTGTAACTAGAATCGTCCTCTTCCTAACCCTTTTAGGGTTTAACGACTACAAAGACTTCACAGGGATTCGTGAAACCAGGTCCAGTTATCTTTCCTTGATAACTCGAGTATCTTGATCTTGATTGATTGTTGAGCTGCTCACTAGTTAAAGATTGATAGAAATCATCAAGTTCTCTTCGTCTCAAACTTTGTTTATTCCTCAAACTTTGTGAGGTGAATAATAATCTAGCCTGCACTTCGGGTTGCATAAGTATGGATTTTGAGGTTAGCTAGACTTTGTCTATTGTTATTGATTTCCATATCACCTTGATCGATTTTTTTTTTCTCTATCAAAATTGAATTTTTATTACCAATTATCATGACAAAAGGTTTACACAAGAGCCAAAAGGCTTTACACATAGATTATTTTGGAATCAATAAAACCTATAATATGTCTGCATAGGAGACTCTAAAATGAAAGAATTACTTTCAGAGTAAGTTTTAACATTATCTTTATTTAGCCCACTCCCCTCCTTAGCCAATTTGTCTGCATTATAGTTAATCTCCTTGTAACTGTGCACAACCTCATAGTCATGTAGCTTGGCACACACTAAGTTCCATCTAGTTACAAGAGACCATGGAAGTTTTTTTACTTCGAATTGCAAGAGCTGCAACATATGAATCAGTCCTAAAATATACCTGCAGATGTTTTTTTTGCACTGCACACACCACAGCCATGATTTCTGCAATAAAGTTGGTGGCTAAACCAATTCCACCTGCCACAGCTATTAAACATTCTCCCATATGATTCCTGGCAATGAATCCATACCCTGCAGCTCCTGGATTTCCTTTAGAGGCTCCATCACAGCAAATTAGGATTTTTGGAGCTGATAGCAGAGTGAAAATGACCTCCTTCACCCTGACATTATAGGTCTTCCTGCATTTGATTCCAAAAAAGCTTAAGATCTGGAGGTCATATTCTTTATTTTTCATGAATCCCTTCAGTCTAAATTCACACTCTCCTGTAAGAAAGATAATCTTCCTTTTAATCATTTTTATGCTTTCCACATCTTCATCAAACACCAGGCTATTTATATGGAACCAAATCTCTCTCAAGGTGGTGAAAGCAACTACCAACCATAGTTCTTTTATTACATAACTCTTGTGCTTTGCTAGACCCAATATGTCATGAAATGAGCTTGGGTTTCTAAACCTGAAGATGCCACCAATCCAATACCAAAGAGTAACACTAAAATCACATTCCCATAGGATATGATTGATGTGTTTTGTAGTTGTAGTAAAAATAGTGGTGAAAAGGTTCGATGCTCGAACTTGTGAAGGATTCTTTTAGACTCAAATTAACTAGAATAAAATTGTATTAAATTATAAAAAAGACACCGAGATTTTGGATTCCACCATTGACCAATTAATTGATAAACTCTAATCAATATTCATGCAATATTCTTCTTTAAAGTGATTCTAATATTTGCCTCTAATAGATTTTTGAAGTAGAAGTTGTAATCACAAAGCATGAAACATCAAAAGTGTTAAAACCTAGCATGTTCCATCAAAACAATTCACAACTACTCAATAAAAATCAATTTTTCTTTTAAGTTCTATGCAAATAATCATGTAAAATAATTGCAATAAATAATTAAAATAGAACTATACCACTTTTCATGGAACAATGGCTTCCTCCGTCGCCTCGGCTAAGGGGTTTAGCTCCTCATATTAATCTCTTGCTCAAAATACATCTTTGGTGTTCAAAAGTTGATTAAAAGAGTGAAAAGTTCTGAACAGCGGGTTCTGTAACGAATATAATTGTTACGAAACCTATTTCTACAGCGGAACTGTTGCGAAGCGAAGATAACTGTTGCAAAAATTGTTACAAAAGGTTTAAAGTTTGAAAGTTACGGTCACAGAATTTGCGACTTTCTTTTTCTGCTGTTTATGTTCTTCGTCTTCTCCGGCTCAGTTGTGCACCAGCAGAACGTGATTTTTTTTCAATGGTTTTTTTAGCTTCTCTAAGGCTCTAAACTTCCCCTAACTTCTTCCTCCCTTCCTAGGACCCTAACCAACCCTTTTATACATAGTAGAGCAAAGAAAATTCGAGAATAAACTTGGTTTTTTCCTCCACAGCAAGTTTCGATATTTCCTTTTTTTTTTTCTGTTTCACGTGCATTCGATCAATAAAAGCTCTCCAAACTCCTCCCTTGATAGAAACAAGTCTTTAAGAAGAGTTTCCTTCCACTTCTACACGTAAGTTTCCAAGAATAAACCAAGAAACTTGCCCAAAATAAACCATGATATTTTTGGAAAGTTTTCGCTTCCAATTCGAGTTCTAGCCACTTTGGATCAATTCCAACACCCTTACCTTGCCTGTTAGATCCATAGGAACAAACCCAATCAAATTCAGCCCTTTAATCTCCCTAAAAATCGATCAAAAATCCATCCAAAAAATCGCCTGTGTGTGAAGAGAATTCCCGCCATTTTCTGTTTTTTTGAAAACGTAAAGAAATGTGACCTCCCCCTATCCAGTCTCGGTCTGTGCTTAGCAGCTGCCTGAAAATGGGTTACCCCTTATCCAAAATGAGAGTCCGAATAGCAAATGTCCTCCCAGGAGCCTTTAACAACTTTTCGAGCCAATTTTCCCGCAAGAGCCCATTTTTCCAAAAACACCTACAAGGGGGTAAAATACCAAAATTAGTACAGAAATGGGTACTAACACTATACATAAAAGAGATGAAAATAGACACATGAATGCGTCTATCAATGATCCAGTGTTTCTTCATACTGTACACACATGTAGCATCTAGAAGCTATTTTCATTCCTTTTCTCTTCAATTTATCATCAGTGACACAAATTTCTCCAGTAATTTTCTAGACAACACCTGCCACTGTTGGATGAACACAAGCCTTCCATAGTATTTTGAAGTCATTTCTGATAGAGAATTTACTTTTTATACAGCTGCTGAGGCAACACTGAATTTTCCTGTAACTGTGCCACTCCAGATTCTTCTATCTTTCTGACCATCCACTATAGGCAATTCTTGATTATAAAAAAATATATCAATAGTTCAGCTGGGATATGCCACTCACCATCAATTAAAATTGAACTGACTTTTAAGTGTTGATGTTGTTGTATAAACTCATTATCAGGGAAGAGACTTCTCAAAGCTTTGTCTTTAATACAAGCATATCATTCCATAAGTTTATATCTTGTCCATCTCCCACAATCCATCTTGAATTATTCTGCACATCAGTCATCACACTTTTTAAGCCATGCCATATAGAAGATTGTTTGTAGTATGATATCCATTCACCATTCTTATTTTTGAATTTGTCTTGAAAGAATAAAGACCATTCTTCACCTCCTTACTGTACTTTCCAAAGTAATTTCATTAATAAAGCTCTGTTAATAATTTCAAGTCTTCTTATGCCCAGTCCTCCTTCTTCCAATGGAGAGCAGACTTTGTCCCATTTAAGAGTAACTGATTTCCTAATACTTGGATCACCTGATCATAGGAAGTTCCTGATGATTCTTTCACATTCATTTGTCACACTTATTGGCCATTTATATATAGACATATTGTATATTGGAATACTACACAAGACTGTTTTAATCAAAATAACTCTCTCTTGAAAAGCAAGAATCTTTCCTTTCCAACCAGCCAGATAGTTTTGTAGTTGTTCAACCACACTTGATAGACGCATTTATTAGTCTATTTTCTTCTCTTTTGTGTATATTGTTAGTACCCATTTTTGTACTAATTTTGGTATTTTATCCCTTTGTAGGTGTTTTTGGAGAAATAGGTTTTTGCGGCGAAATTGGCTCGAAAAGTGGTTTTTGCGCTCATGGGAAAAATTACTAAGGGGCACCCAGATTACTAAGGGGTATCCACTTGCTATTCGCACCCCTGGTCCGGATAAGGGGAGGTCATCCCTTTCGTTTGAAATTTTACTTTTGGCAGGAAGATTCGAGTTTAACTGCGCATGTTTTCTTCTGAATCAATTTGGACGAATTTTCCTTGGATTTTTTGTCTCGTTTTTGGGTTGTTTAGGCCTGTCTTGATAAAACAGGATGGGTAATGGTTATAAGCTCGATTAAAAAGGAAAGAAATCCTTTTATTTCAATAATTCAGGGATGTTTGGGCCTGTCTTGAATTATTGGCAGTTATGTTGAAATAAGGGAAAGATATCCTCTGTTTATTCGTTAGAAGGTTTGGGAAGATATTTGACAAATCAGGGACGTGGAAAGAGGAAAGAATATAACATTATTCTCATGACTTGGAAGAAAAGAAAAGAAAAAGATATGGAAGGATATTTTGGCGAGATTATTTAGCATGTGGTGTATAAAAGAGTTGGTACGGGTCCTAGAAAGGAAGAGGAACACTTTGAGAGAAGTTAGGGGAAGTTTAGAGCCTTAGAAAGCCGAAAAAATCAACTTGCAGAAACTCTCCTGATGCTGCTGAAGAAGAAGAAGACGAAGAACATAAGACCCACAGAGTCAGTCGCAGAGGCAGACTTATTTTCAGTGACAACGAGATACGGCCGCTCCTTCCTGCAGTCACCGAAGCCTTTCAGCAACGATTCAGTCTTCTGTTTTAGACTTTTAGCAACTACAGTATACTCTTTTCTCCCTTGTAATCAGTTTTGAGCTATAAACATGTATTTTGAGCAAGTGATTAATATGAGGAGCTAAACCCCTTTGCTGGGGCGGTAGAGGAAGCTATTTTTCCAACAAAAAGTGGTATATTCTATTTTTTTTATTTATTGCAATTATTTTATGATTATTTTCCTTGATTGAAAATTGTTTGAATGATTTTTGTTGAGCAATTGTTATTTCTTTTGATAGAGCATTCTTGGACCTAGGTTTTTGATGTTTTATGCTTCAGATTTACACTTGTTGTTTTGAAAATCTACATGTTGAAATAGTTTAGAATCAAATTGAACGAGAAAATTGCATGAATATAAATACTGGATTAAATCACTTTGAACTTGGAAAATAGTGGAATCTCAGTCTCAGTGTTTTTTTAATATTGATAACAACTTTGTCAGTGTTTGCTATAATTTTTAGTGATTTTTCTATTTAGTTTTGAATTTAAGTCTAAATTTATCCTTCACAAGTTCGAGCAACGAATCATTTTTACTACAACTACAAAACTCATCAACACTCCAAACATGACTTGATTTCACTCTTCCAGAGAATAACATTACACCCAAGTATTTGTCAGGGAAATAAGATAGTTTCATTTGGCACTCTTCTGCTATTACTACCTTTCTTACCAAAGAAGTCCCACCAACAAAACATTTACTCTTGACTGCACTTATCATTTGGCCTGTGGATTTTTTATATTCATCTAGAGTCTTCATCAATCTTCTTATATTTATTATATCTCCATTGTAAAATAGGAACATATCATCTGCAAAGAAGATATGAGTTGGACAAATTCCATTTCTGTTTATCATTGGAATCAATTTCTTTTCAACCAACATTCTAGATAAAGCTCTATTAAGGACATCCTCTGTAATAATAAACAATATGGGAGACAGAGGATCTCCCTGCCTTAGTCCTATGCTCACTGAGAAGTATCCTTCCGGTCCTCCATTCACCAGCACCGAGATTCTTGCAGATGAGAATAAAATCTTCAACCAACACAAACTTCTGTCAGAAAATCCAACTCTCTTCATGACTTCAAAAAGGAATTCCTAACTGAAAGAATCAAATGCTTGAGAAATATCAATCTTCATAGCTACATTGCCACCTCTTCTAGTTGTTTCCATTTCATTCACCATTTCAAATGCTAAAAATATTTGCTCCTGGATGGTTTTACCTTTTATAAAAGCAACTTGTTGAAAAGAAATGATTTTACTTAATAAGCTGCTTATTCTCATTGCCAAAATCTTATTGAAGATTTTAAAGAAGAAATTAGATAACCCAATTGGCCTGAACTGATTTGGTTTCTTTGCATTCTTCACTTTAGATATTAAGACCAAAAAATTGGAATTTAATCCATTTGGAATGTAACATCTTTTCCAGCAATATTGGATGGCCAAGATAACATCAATGCCTATTATATCCTAGTATTTTCTATAAAACCAACCACCAAATCCATCTGGATCAGGAGAGCTGTCTGGATCTAAATCTTGGACTGCTGCTTTAATCTCATTTGCACAAGGAATTGAGTATATTAAAAGCCTATCCCCATTGCTCAAAATTTCAGGAACTACATTCAATAAATCTTCAAACATTTGTACCTCCTTGAAAGTAAAATTTGACTTTAAATGCTGCACAAGGACCTCAGAAATTTTTGCTTGAGTTGCCACCAGATTACCATTCTCATTTTCAATTTCATAAATTGTATTTGAGCATTTCTTATCTTCATACTTATGTGAAAGAACCTTGTATTTGATGCACCTTCCTTCAACCACTTAACTCTTGATTTTTGATGAAGAATTTCTCTTTGTTGGGTTGATAAGATTTCTTGAACTCCTCTAGCGATATCCTCAGGATCTCTGTCTGATTGAAGAGCAGCAACCATTAAATTTTCAAAAGCTTGCAGTAATTTTGCATTCACATCTCCAAACACTTCCCAGTTCCATATTTTTAAAAATATCTTCAAATTCTTCTGTTTGTTCATGAAAACAAAAACAAGAGTGCCCACCACTTCTTTATCCCATGCTGTCTCAACTACTTGTTTAAAAGTTGAATGAGAAGACCAAACCTTAAAAGCTCTAAAGGGAATGTTATGAGGTTTAGGAAAGGATTTATTTGCACCACATAAATATCCATGATCTGACACACTCTGGTAGCAACCTTGTATTCCCATATTGCATATAAATCTAACCACTTAGCATTACAAATTGCTCTATCCAAGTTACAAAGAACTCTTTTAATTCCAACTCTGTTATTACACCAAGAATACTCTATTCCACAGTTTGGTGCATTTATTAAGCCTCAGGAACTGAGACAATGATTAAAATCTAGCATTACTTCTCTTAATGGATTCCTACCACCTTTCTTTTCATCCATTGATAAAACTGCATTAAAATCACCAATTATTAGCATGGAAGATTATAAGAATTTATTACCTCTAATTCTTGCCATAACATTTTCTTGTCCAAAGTAAGATTAGCACCATGAACACCAGTAACCAAAACACCTCCCACATTTACAGTGATAGATTGTCTTGTAATAGAAACTACTTCGGGGTCAGCAATGGAAGCATTCCAGAATAACCATATATTAACTTTCATCTCATTACTACTATTGTGTATTATACTACATCTAATCCCAACTGATATCAACAGTTTTTCATACTTTGAAGTTACTTTTACTTTTGGTTCAACTATCAAAACCAAAGAAGGACTATTTTATTTTTAACTAAACTATATAGTTTGTCTTTGGCTTTAAGTCTCCTTAAGCCTCTGACATTCCTGTAAAAGACTCTCATTTAGAGGGATGTTTGGGAAGAGTAGGACTCTTCTTACCATTGTCTACTTTTTTTGCTCCCTGTTTTAAGGTGATTACTTTTGGTGGCTCATACTTTTTAGGGACCTCCAAAATAACCTCCTTCACTGCTGGGAACACTTTAACAACATTAGTATTAGAAGTTGTACCAACTTCAAGCATCTTGCTCATATCTAACATTGAAATCTCCTTTGTAGGATCAAGAGAAGTCTCCATCTCCTTAAGCACCTCAAATCTTCCTGAAGGAATTTCACCCTCCTCCAAAGGTTGGTCATGATCTGTTCCTGGTTTGGATATTATTTCCTCAACAGTTACATCTTCTTTATCTGAGAAACATATATCAAATCCAATAGGAATATAAGTGTCTTCCTTATTTTTTGCCTTCTTCTGTTCCTACTACCTTCATTATTCCCAGTTTCTTTAGTCCCCTCATTTTGAGTTGTTTCTTTCCTCTTGATTCTACATTCTGCAACATAGTACCCAATTACCTTGCAGTGGTTACAAAATTTTGGAACCTTAGGCATTTGAATCCTCTGAGAGAAACCCCCCACATTTTTTTTTCACCCAAACCTTTTCTGGAATTGATTTATTGAGATCAACTTCTACCAGGACACTAGCATAATACCCAATTTTCCTTTTCAGAGTTACATCATCCACTTTGACAGGTCTTCCCAAAGCTTTGCCAATATCCATAAGAATCTTCTCTTTCAAGTATTCAATACTCAATCCAGGTAAATGAAACCAAACAAAGGTTGTTGATGACTTTTGGTTTGCTGGCTTAAAATTAGGTTCCCAATTACGCACTTTAACACTCTGTATTTCTACTTCCCAGTATCCAGTCCATACATGATTTTTGTCTTCTGCATTCTCAAGTTTAATCACAAAAAAGCCTTTACCCAGCGGAACTAACTGACATTCACCCTTCAATCTCCATTGAGATTTGAGAGATTTCTCAGCAACAGCCAAAGTTTTTTTTTTTTTGAAAATCCAATCTACCAATTAAACTAAACCTCCATTCATCAAGACAATCATCGATATCCTCATCAGAAATGCAAACTTCAGGTTCATCACCTTTAATCTCATCATCAAATTTGCTTCTAGATCTGGTAGGCTCAGAAACCTACAATAATAATACTGCAAGTGCACAGTGTCTAACTGGTAGACAATGGAAAGTACAGGTCGTTCCCACGAGGAGTGTGAAAATACTTCTACCAACTAATACCAATACTAAATAATCAAATAGATAATGTTTTAACGATTTTCAGAAATTCAGAACAAAATGAAATAATAACAATTCTAACAATAAACAAAAAGAGAATGGGTTATTAGGGTTTTCGGTTTCCACCAATTGAATTATGAAAACTCTACTAATCTCTAAAAACATATTTCATGCATTTTAAAATATTGTTTCCCCGCTGTAATTTCCTTCGCTTCGTACGTAGTGATCCTAAAGCATTACCTATAAATCCTAAAGCATATCATGTCAAGGAATTTAACCAAAGTACGAAATATCAATTGAAAAGCATAAATAATCAACAAAATCACATAAGCAATTAGATAACAAGCTTTTATGAAGATAAATTACTAGTCATTCAAATCATTATTAAGCATATAAATGTAGAGTTTACACAATCAAATTGGTTTCTACCTAAACCCTAACATGATTAGCTAGACATAGCTTTCTCAAAAGCCAAAAAATATCTCAATAAAACTCTAGGTAATCAAAAGAGAAAAATGAAATCAAAACTCTCAAACCCTAGCTTCTGTTCACGGCTTTGTGCCGCGCTCCCCCGACTGAACTCCAGCCGGCCTCCCAATATATCCAATGCCTGTCAGTTCTTCCATCCAATCTTGCTAATCTCGTACCGCTAAATGAGCTGTATTTCCATTTCGTGGGGGTGCAACGTTCACAATTAAGGAAAGAAAATATTCATTCTTTATTGAAATAACCATCTATTTGCAAAACTGTTCACCTGCATGCTTTCTCCGTATCTTGACAACCTTATTCGAATAGTGAATGCGATCAACACCCAAAATATCTTTACCACCACACTTTGAGACCCCCAACAAATATCCACCGAAATCCATCCCAATTCATTCTTCTTAGACTCTGGCCACAGCACCATCTCCCTTTTCTGTTTTCTCACCGGCAATGAAGTCCGCAAATGGGTTAGCTTCAGGTTAGACCCATCTCGGCCGATCCCACATATAATCAATATCGAACTCAAGCTGTCAATATCCTGAACCATCAGAGAGATTCAACTCAAAAATCAATTCCAGCCAACGTATACATCATCCCATCTCTCTGCCTTTAGTGATTTCAGTCTCATCCATCTTCAGATTACACTTCAGCCATTAGCTCACGAATTAATTCAGCCAACATACCCAGCTTCCCTTGTTACCTGAACTCTCGAATCAACCCATTCTCAGTCCATCAAGATATCCACCGACGGCATAAAGTTCAGCTCAAAATCTTCACCGATTGAGCGACACATCCAATGATAAGCCCCCCTATTGCAGCTGATTTCTCTCGCTGAAACTCAGTCCAAAATCCAACCAAATCGAGCCCAAATCAACAAACATCTCTTACTTAACTTCCGTGCTTCATTCCAACTCAACACAAGCTCATAATCCTCTTTGTTCTTCCAAACAATTAATGGCAGCAGCAGCGTCGAGTCGGCTGGTTTTCCGGCTTAAACTCTCCGAACTTTACTCTATTTTCTTCATTCACAGTACGAACCATCCATTCAACACCAGCATCTCGTTGCCAATTCTTCATCGTCATAGCACCTCAACTGAGCTTATACAACTGCCAAGTACACCCCATGCACAGCCGTTGAACCCGCGGCAAACCAATTCATCCAACATTAAGAAGTGTACCTCTGCTGCTCATCATGGATAAGAAATAAGTATTTCTTTATCCTTCACAAAGAACGGAAATGTGCAGAGAAAACAAAATGCTCTAAACATTTCATAAACGAGATGTCGAGAGAAAGAAGCCACGTCCACCATTCTCTTAACCCCACTGGTGCAGCTCACGTGATTGAGCTAACAAAGGAATTACCATTTCCTTGTAAACTTCTTTCGCAAATACCAAACAGCACTTTGATCACCAAGGTCCACATATCTCTTTGTTGTTAGTGGAACTGACATGCTTAGAATAAGAAATGTAATTCCTTTGTATCATTCTGTGACATACCGCCTGGTCGTAAAAGGTGGTGCAGCACATGAGTTGTTAGCATCACAATTGAGTTGGCTCCTCCTGATGCTTTGAATGACTTTGCTCATATTTATAACGTCAATTAATCTTCAATTTAGCCATTTATTCTTTCGGGTGAACGGATTCACTTGTACTTTGTACAAAAGCACTATAATAATGTTATTAGCTGAAATATCGAGTCCTAGCTAATATAAATATGGATAGAAAATGTAGCATTTACGTGATTATCAAGATCCAAATTGGGATTCAATTTTTTCAGATCTAAAATTATTATCCATCGAACCCTGGATTGATGGTGTTGCCATATTTAATCCAAATTCAGACAGATTTAATGAAAAAGAAAGACAAAACGAAGAGAAATTTCACACCTATCATTAAGAGAAGGATCGAATTCATTAAACTTGCTAACCACAGAAATTAATGAAGCAGAAAAAAAAAACGACGGAGTTGATCGCCCGATCCTCATACACTCTCTTTCCTCAACTCACCGATTCTAAGCCACGTAGGGGTAATGTAATCGAAATCTTTTTGATCGTCAAGGAAATCATATATATATGATTAATCTATGGGAGTCAGATTATTTCAAAGTCTTTAGTTGAGTTGAAGCAACTCTTAGTTGGTGTGACATCAGCTAAGGGAATCATTTGCGCGGAGTTCTGCGGGGATTCAAGAGGCGTAAGGAGCATGACTGTACCTTAATCGGTGGGATACCTTTTAGGGCTTAACTACATTCCAGTCCAAAGTTAATTGGTAGTAGGCTAGTGTCTGTAGCGGCTTAATACAATTTGGTGTTCAATTTGGACTAGGTTCCGGGGTTTTTCTGCATTTGCGGTTTCCTCGTTAACAAAACTTATGGTGTCTGTCTTATTTCCTTTTCCGCATTATATTGTTTATCTTTATAATTGAAATATCATAGGTTGTGCGTTAATCAATCACAGTAGATATATCTGACCTAGTTTGTTGGACACGACTTGATTGATTCTTGGACATCGGTCTTTGGTACCGTCCAAGTAATCTCTTTGAGATTAGGTTTACGGATTCAATTCTGTAAACGTTCTAATTACAAGAGAGAGAGAGAGAGAGATATAACTTTAGATACTATTCCTTGATTGAGTTGAACTCTCAGAGTTGTGTTGAGTTTGTCCATACAAATTGCCCAAGAAAATGTTGGTGGTGTATTTTGGTACCCCCGCGTTTTCACATATATATATATAAGTCATTTAGAACCGTGCATCATATGTTTACAAATGGACCAAGAAGGTTGCGAACATTCAAGTAATAATGGCGTTCAATGACATTCAAGACAAACAAAAATGCACAAACAAAAAGTGTTTTAGTGAACAAAGTTTCTTAGAAGTGTTTATCAGAGTTGTAGCAATGCCAAACATATTTATAAAAATAGTTTATGAGAATCTGTAAGTACTTGGAGGGTTGGTGAACTGGGTTCGCGAACTGTCCTATTTAGAACTCTAAGGTTCGTAAACTGTCACAATCTGAACTTTACGGTTGGCGAACTGGTTGGCCAACCTTCGTGTATATCCCAAAATTTTGATGTCAACATTCCGTAAACTTCCCCAATATGAACTTTACGGTTAGCGAACTGGTCGGCCTGATGTAATTTTAAAGTGGTAAGTAAGGTTGTCGTTCACTCGGACTTGTGAAGATTCGAGTTTTTAAATTTAATAAAAATATATACAAAAATATTAAACAATGGTGAGAGGTACTGGGATTCGGGATTCCACCGAATTCAAAACATAAGGTTCAATTATTAATTCTTTGACAATTTTAGCTCAAGAAAAACAAGGACTCTATTTTTGCCAAGGTAGATTCTCAAAACATTGATTGTAAATCCTAAGCATGATGTATCAAAACACCTAAGCTAAGCATACATCATCAAATTAAATGACAACCAATTAATTCAAATCATATTTTCAATTAAAATTAATGCAAAAGTCTTAAAAAGAATTAATAAAATTACCCCAAGTATGATATTCGTCTTCCTCCGCCCTCCCAGTGTTTGGGTTTAGCTCCTCATGGTAAAAACATGCTCAAAAGATAGAAACATGGCTCAAAAGGTGTTTTTATTGAAGAGAAATAATAATACAGCGAATCTGCAACGCTTTTATGGCGTTACAGAATCACCGATACAACTGAAGTGATGTTAATAAACGAGAATATAAGACTGCTTATGCGACGGTAATTTGTGGGTCGAAGTTCTTCGTGTTCTTCGCGACTGTTCAGTGTGCGTCTTATGTTCTTCGTGTTCTTCAGCTCCGCACCAGCAGAAAACAGCAGCAGCAGCGGCCTGTAAACCTCTGATTCTCGCCTCCTCAGCCCTCCTCTGCCCCCCAAACTCTCGACACCCCTTATATATGACCCAACCAATCTATTTATATCAAAAAGAGCGATTAAATCTCTCCAAAATCTCTTTCTTTCTCTTCACGGCAAAGTTGCGGCAATTTCTTGTTTTAGAATTTCCACGCGTATCTGGGCTTTCCTTTTGATTCTAAACTCTTCCTTAGATATATATTAAGCTTTGGGAAGAAAATCTTGCCTTTAATCTCTCTAAAATTTCCTAAAATCGGTCACACATGTGACTTTCCATATTTTGCTGTTGAGATCAAAACCCGTCGATTGAGCCCATTTTAATCGATATCAACACCCATGTTAGACTCCTAGACCCATAAGGAGTCTACCCTATGAAAATCAGAAGTTTAATCGACCTCAAACACCTCTAAAAATCCATCACCAAATCTGCCAGGAAACACGTTTTTAAGTTTTTGGTTTCCCGCCCAAATTCAGAATTTGAACTGAAGGGGAAGGTTACCCCTTATCCAATGGTCGCCCCTTATCCGTTGCTGGAGTCCGCATAACACTCGTCCCTTGGGTTGCATTCATCAACTTTTCGAGCCAATTTCGCCACAAAAGCTTATTTCTTCAAAAACACCTACAAAGAGATAAAATACCAAAATAAGTACAAAAATGGGTACTAACATTATACACAATAGAGATGAAAATAAACACATAAATGCGTCTATCACGGCCAACCTTCATGTATTTCAAAAACTCAGATATCTATGGTTTGCGAGATGGTTCGCCAACCTACCCTGAGCTGAAACTACAAAAGATCTGAAAACTCTTTTTAAACAATTTGAAACTTTCCCAATGGTCATAAATAATAAATATCATTGCTATGGAAATTTTCAAATGATCAACTTGAAACAAAAATAGTTCATGAACAAAAAATTGTTCTTAACCAAGATTCTTAAGGATCTATGAACAACCATAGCTTGAACCATATTTCGAGGGTTTAAACAGGACAAGATTGAACTCGAAATTTCTTCTTTGCAATTCACCAAAAACACAATTCATCGACTTTGTTTGTTTCTTGTAACCTGTATATGTAAGAACTCAAAAACAAATCAAGTTAGGTAAACAAGAATCATACTCGAGGTACATGGATCATTAGCCGCACTGGTTTGTATATCATGAGTACTTCCCTTTGATCATTTATCTCTTAACTAATGGTGAATGATGTACCCGAAATCTATATGATTATCATGTCTTGTGAGTTATACCCAGAAATCGTTACTTAAGTTTAAATATAAACATTATGCTTAGATAGATTATCCGACGCATGTCCTTATTAGCTTGTTATGTAGAAATTCTCATGAATCATGTTCTCATCTCTTGGTTAGGAGTCATATAGGCAGGGAGAACTCTAGCAAGAGCATAATAGGTGTTGATACTCACATCGAGTCATTATAATTTGGGATCACAAGCGATGTGGTACACCTTGAGTCATATAAAACTATATTGACTCTTATTGGTGCATAAAAGACAATTACGACAACCACTAGGGAATTTTACAGTCATAAACATTCTCACAACGAGGTCACATAACCTCTTGGCATGAATACATATCTATGGAGCAATGGCTCGACATGAAAAAGAGATGAATATTATTGTCACAGTGGTCCGGTTACAGAACCATGTATAACGACCATTCTTTGGCTAATATGCCTTATGAACTATAAACAATTTGATGTTCATTTAAACAATTAAGAATTTAACCATGATGTATATACACATGTGTTTTAGTGATCAATGATGTCTTAGAGGTGTTTATGAGAGTCATAGCAATGATAAACATATTTAAAAAATAAGTCTTTAAGCATATGCTAAAATCTATTGGGACCGTTGGTGAAACGGTTCGTGAACCGTAAGGCAACTTCATGAGTCAGGGAGCTATGGTTCGTGAACTGGGTTCGTTAAACCTACTCGTCTTGAGAACTCAGATGGACACGGTTCGTGAACCGGGTTCGCCAACAGTTAGCCTTTCATACCAACATGAAAAATTCAGATAAACATAGTTCGTGAACTGTCCCCAACTGAACTTGCGGTTTGCGAAATGGGTTAGCCAACCTACCCTGAGCCGAAATATCATAATTTCTGTATTTCTCTCTTTTCATCTTTGAAACATTCCGAAATGATATAATCATGTTAGAGCATAGCTCGGTTGAACCCACCAAGCGTTGGTATGTCAAGTTTGGTTGTCATATTTTAGTGAATCAAAACTCATTTAAAAAGTCGCTTGATTATTTACTAGAGTCCACTTCGTATAGGTTAGCTAGAAATTTACTAGGATATGAGACTTACAAGTATTACGTGAAGACTTGAAGAATGTGAAGAAGTAAAGAACTACAACGACGACATCATCCTTCCACTTCAGGTTAGTAATATTTGACTTGAACTGTTTCATTCCTAACGTATCTTTCAAGTCGTGCATATTGAAAACATAACTGCGAAGCTATGAATGATTATACTCTAGATAGACATAGTATTAAGGAATTACAATATGAAGTATAACGTCTATCTTTTGAACTTCGTATATAAGACATCGACATAATCGTATGAATGCTATTGTGATTATGTATGGGTATGGGTGAAGATTGCTTCCTAGGAAACAATGTTTTACATTCGTTTAAAGGAAGTAAATTCATAAACTTGTTTTGTAAATCGAAAGGGAAATCGCTAGGCTTATTGGTATTGTTATTCATTGAAAATCTTTTTGAATTACAAATATGTGTGTTTAGTATAACCGTTCATAACTTGTTTATGCATCATGGTAAAACAATTCACAAGGCCTGACTTTTGTATTGGTATGACATTTATTAGTGAAACCGATCTTAAGTAATCACCTGAGATGGTAAGATCGATATCTTGAAATTGGTGTGACTAAATACTAGACATTGGGTAACCGAGCCTAGTAAGAGGTGTGACCGATCACAAGAGAGTGTAATCGATCCTTGTAAGAGGTTTAACAAGTTAAAGTAAGTTGGTGTAACCGATCATATAACTTGGTCAACCGATCACAAGTTTTACCATAAGAAGTGGTAACTGATCCTAGTACTTAGTTAGCCAATGGTAACTAGTGTAACCGATCCTAGTACCCACTTGGAAGTAGAACCGAAACTTTATGTTGAGGTAGAAACCGTGAAACCCATTAATGGTGATTTGATAGGATAATCAATCACATAGTTCTTGGAAGTCAGATGAACCAATTCTAAACTTGTTTGGAAGTGTGGCAAATCGGTTCCAAGATTGTAAATATGAAAAAGGATTTACAAAGTAAAGATGTCGACATACTTTGAACATGTGCAGTTACTCTTATCTTTTATTGTTCAAAGATATTCCTTAATAGCTAAAGGAGAATCCCGGATCTAAATAAATTTAGAATCTTTTAATTAAGGTTTTTAGTTTTATATGCTTTTAATTTCTAGCAATTAAAATGCATATCTTTAGAAAATAAAAATTAGTAATGTGCATTTACTAGTTGGAGATTTTCTGAGAGATTTCGGTCAATATTTGGACAGAGCATTTCCAGGAATTATGAAAACCGAATTTGGAAATATATTGCATATCTTGAGAATATTTTCGGTTTTGGAAATTCCTTGGTGTCCAAACTTTCTTGTCTATAAATATTGAAGTTTGCATTTCTAGCAAACTAATCCTCAGAGCCAGCAAAATTACCTAGTTGTGTTGTTACTGGTGGAGCCGCCTATTCGGAGTTGAAAGTAACCTAATTAGGCGAAATCTCTTACGACCGCTCGGTTTAAAGACTTCTTTGGGATTGAGAATCTCTATTAATACCGTTGGTGGGAAACTAGATAATTGTAGTTTATTATTAGTTTCTATTGATTTTATTGACTAACGGTTGTTGAACTTTGACTGCACCTAGTTTGTTTATGCTTGAGAATCTTCTCTTCTGATATAAGATTCACTCAAACTAGATCGAAGTTTCAATGGGAGATCTTTAGACTGTTTGTAGATCTAAAGATGTCTTATGATAATCCATTGTTAACAGACTCCATTCTGTGTGTGATTGATCACAAGAGATTCAAGTTGTTTGTGTGCAGGTGTTTATTGAAGATCAAAGAAGATATTTGGGTTCATAATCTTTGGTGTGCACAAAACTTTTTTCGGCTGGAAAGGGATCCAACTATAATCGGTTTATCTTTGTGATAGATTGGATTGATTAGTTGAGTAGATCGACATCAATACAATTCTTTGTGATTCAAAGTATTGATTGCAAAATCTAAACAATTACTTTGGTAGTTGTTATTGGATAGATCTAAGAACCTGACAAAGGAGTTTATTGGGATAAACGAAAGAGCCTTTTGTCAAACTCATATCACGTTGTTTGAAAATAGTTGTTACCGAATAGATTTGTTGTTCCTTTACTGTTTCGAATACGAACCAAAGGAATTGTTCCAAGTGCGTGACTTATTGCAAATTGGAGGCGCAGGGATACTGAGGGAACTAGGTGAACTATAGGTTTAGTTGCTTGGTCTCAACTATACGAAGTTGGTTTGATTTTGTATAGCGGCTTAATTCTGAGAGTATTCAATTCTGGACTAGGTCCCGGGGTTTTTCTGCATTTGCGGTTTCCTCGTTAACAAAATCTTGTTGTGTCTTTTACTTTTCTATTTCTGCAATTATAATAGTTTTATTATAATTAGAAGTAAAATACACAAACGTTAATTCCTATTTACTTGATAACAATCCTATAGTGTTTGGTTAAGTCCGAACCTATTATCAAGTAAACATACTCGTTGTCGTATTGTCTCGATCTCGTATCCATAGACGATCACATGAAATGTGAACCGATTAGTTGTATTGTCTCGACTCAGTCCATAGACAATCACTTTCGGAGAAAGGACTTATAAGTGGAAAAGTTTTAGATTGAGGTATATTTGGGTACCCTCGTCTTTTCAAATCATTTGCTTGAGCTATTTCTTAGTTCACAAATTAATTCTTGAACAATAAAATGTTTCGAACTAATATTGTTAAGGACCTTTGGACATCCAATGCTTGAATCATATTTCGATATTTTTAACAAGATAAGCTTGACTCGAAATTTGTTCTTTGCCATAAATCTACTATAAGTCATATGACATAGTCTCAAAAGATAAAATGGTAAGATAGTGAGTAAAATAGGAATGGTTCAGTCTTCACATACCTTATTGATGAAGTTCGCCAAATGCCTTCGTCAATCTTCAATCTTTGAGGGTGATGTTTGATACTCAACTACTAAATTTTAACCTAGTCCGGGACTTGACTTAGTAAACTATAACAATTTGTAGTTTTGTTCAACTAGTATTGACAACAAGCTTGAGATAACAAAACTTGTGGGTTCAACCGAGCATTGCTCTAACAAGATTGACCTTGGATATTGATGTTTGGGATCGTCCAAGTATTTTTTTTTTTAACAATTAGGTTCACGGACTCCATTGTCTAGACTTTTTGATTGAGAAGAGATAAATATATAAACTTAATATACATATTGTCAAGGATCATTAAGTTGGTCTACCTGCATTTGTATTAGGTTTTCTCCATAGAGGTTGCCGAATGAAAAAGTTGGCGATGTACTTGGTACCCTCTCCTTTTCAGATATTGTGTTGAAAATTCTGAGATCTTTAAGCAGAAACCCATATAATATACCGGAATAGTAGCCAAACATGACTTAGATAGAATTGTCCTTCCTGCATGATTAAGAAAGTGTTTTCTCCATCTCGACAGTTTGTTATTGAACTTCTTCACCAAAAAAATCATAAGATGAATTCATGTAAATTAATCTCTCTTTA
Source organism: Papaver atlanticum (assembly GCA_023531105.1). Lineage (NCBI taxonomy): Eukaryota > Viridiplantae > Streptophyta > Magnoliopsida > Ranunculales > Papaveraceae > Papaver > Papaver atlanticum. The sequence goes on from JAJJMB010012240.1 coordinate 2,561,329, forward strand.
ACGAATATTATCCCTAAATACTTCTCGTCTAAGCATATTTATTTAACATCAAGGTCTTGAATTACTATCTGTTTACTAAAATCAGAAATTTTTCTACCAAAATGAATACAAGATTTAAAGTAGTTGATGACCTGACCTGATAGTTGTGCATAGGTTTTCATGATATTTTTGAGGTTGTTGACATTGGTTCTTGAGTTTTCTCCAAAGAAAAATAAGTTATCCGCAAACATCTGGTGACATATTATAGAAGCCATTATGTTCATCTTGTATCCCTGATATAGGCTTTGTTCTTCATATTGATGCATCAAGCTGGAGAGTCCTAGAGAGCATATGATGAACAATATTAGAGAAAGGGGACAACCCTGTCTAATTAATACCTCTTTCACTTCTAAATAAACCATGTGGAGCTCCATTTACATCGATGGAAAAAGTTGACGTTGTGACACAGTTTATGATTAGAGAGTGAGATAAATCAACAATACCCATCAGATGAAGCATATCTCCAAGAAATGACCACTTGACTCTGTCGTACGCCTTATCCATGTTGACTTTTAAAGCAAAATTCCCATTCACTACTTAAGAAGAATTCATAGGATACATCAACTCTTTTGCAATAATAATATTATCCAAAATTGGACGCCCTGGTACAAAAGCATTCTAAGACCAATTGATGAAGGAATCCAAATTTAATTTATTCTATCTGAAAGAATTTTTGCCATAATTTTATAAAGGACATTACATAATGATATCGATCTGTAACCCGAAGGAGATTGAGGGTTCTTTATCTTAGGAATCAAATTAATATCCGTATGGATAAAAAGATTTGGAAAACTAGCATAAAGAAATATACATTTTATTGCATTAACCGCATCATTACAAATAGTATTCGAACATTCTTATAAAAGATGTGTGAGTAACCCTCCGGACCTGGTGCAATGTAAGAACTCATTTTTACCACCATTGTTCAAATTTCTTCTTGAGTTGATATTCTCGAGATTGCCGCGTTATCCACTTCAAGAGAGGGGCACAAACTCTGTAAAGAGATCTGAGTTTTCTCTTAAGTAACAGATTGTTGGAATGAAGACTGAAAGTGGTTAACTAAAACTCTAGATATCTCCCCGTGATCTGTCACACATGAACCTTCATCTTTTTTCATATGGCTTATATTATTTCCCCCTTTTCTTTGTTGAACAGACAAGTGGTTTGTCTTTTGTTTCTATCCCATCTTTATCCCAAAGTTGTTTCATTCTCTGATCCCAATATGCTGCCTCCATAATCAAATAATCATTCAGTCGAGTAATGATTAATTTTTCTTGCTGAATAAAAGTAGCAGTAGGCCTCCAAGATTGAACTCATAGAAGTTTATTCTTCGAAAATGATATTTTATGTTTTACACGACCAATTCTTCTATGACTCTATTCTGTAAAAAAAGAACTCAAATTTCTCAACTTAGATTGGATATCATCATCATCACCATATTGCGACCAATACCGACTAACTTTTGTAAAAAAATCTGGATAAATAACCAGTACGCTTCAAATCTGTAGTTCAGAAGAGCCCTAAGAGTATTTGTGCAGGTATGCAAGAAAATTGAAGCATGGTCGCTGGCCAAACGAGGAAGATGAAGAACCCCTGCATTGTGAAAGTCATGCACCACTATGGATTTGCCATAACTCTGCACCGGGTACTGGAGCATGCCCATTGAACATGATACTCTTCCAATATTTTCGACATGAACACTGCATACAAATTAAGGGTATAAAAGTAATATAACAATGTCAGTTTCATTTGGCAGTAACGGTTAAGTAAGGTAAACAGTACTTTTTTAATATTTTTTCTCTATTTCTCTTCTTCTTCCTCCTCCTCGTCGTCCTCCTCTTTTTTTGGTATTTGTTGGTGTCGGTGGTGGTGGTGATGCCAGAACAATCCAAGTAAGAAAGAGAAGGGCCGTGTGGGCTTCCCAGTTCTCCGCTGTTCTTCTCTCTATCAAGATCAAATCTATCCCCCGATCTCGATTTTGATCTAGTCAAACATCATCAATGGCGGCATCTGCGAAACGTTTAAGAGATCTACAATCAAACCCAAGTAATAGAACGTGTGTTGATTGTTCGCAGAAAAACCCACAATGGGCATCTGTATCATATGGGATATTCATGTGTTTAGAATGTTCAGGTAAACATAGAGGTCTTGGTGTACACATAAGTTTTGTTAGATCTGTAACAATGGATTCTTGGTCTGAGATTCAATTGAAAAAAATGGAATCAGGAGGTAATGAACAACTTAATAAGTTTCTATCTCAATATGGTATTCCTAAAGAAACAGATATTATTGCTAAATATAATAGTAATGCTGCTAGTATTTATCGTGAGAAAATCCAAGCTTTATCTGAAGGTCGTTCATGGAGGGAACCTCCTGTTGTGAAAGAAGCAGTTGGAGGGATTGGTGGCATGAAGGAACCCCCAATTAGTGGTGGTGGGGGTGGCGGTAGTGCTAATTTGGGGGGTAATGGAGATTGGGATAATTGGGATAATGATGATGGTTTTAGATCTTCTTCTGATATAAGAAGAAATCAATCGACAGGGAATTTTGGTGGTCGTGGTGGTGGGAGTAGTAATGGGAGATCAGGTGGTGGACCGGTTAGATCTATGTCGACTGATAGTATGTATACAAGATCACAATTGGAAGCCTCTGCTGCAAATAAAGAAAGCTTTTTTAGTAAAAAGATTGCAGAAAATGAATCTAGACCCGAAGGACTTCCACCTTCCAAGGGAGGGAAGTATGTAGGATTCGGATCAACCCCTGCGCCCACTCAGCGGAATACTTCATCGTCTCAAGGGGATGTTCTTAAGGATACCATTTCTCTGGTAATAATATTTTTTTGTTCATTTTGTTAGTCATTCTTAGCACTTTAATGTTGATTGATCCGTTGTTTATTCGATTATATTTCTTGTAGTTCAGGTACTCCTTACATTTGTGCATATCAGTATGTAGCAGTTTTAGGTTCTTTAGTTTATGATTTTGTGGTTACATAAAACTGTCCTCAAAAAATGACGCTATACCTTTTAGACAAGTGTGCCTCTATCTGAAATATTGTTACATCTAATGTTGCGCGAAGATATCAGTAGTGGAAGGACCAGGCCTTGTTAGCTTCCCACTTGTTTCTACCGGTGCCCAGCAAGGACCCAACCCCAGTTGGCATGAGTATGATCTATTGTTTGTTATTCTCATATGTATAGTGAGTGATAAGCGTATTGTGACTGCAAGGAATGGCTTCTTGTTTTTCTTCTTGTGTATCTTTGTACAAATTGACAATGCATATGTTTGTTTGCTTTAGGGTCTAGGAAAGCTATCTTTGGTGGCATCATCTGCTGCTAATCTAGTCCAAGCTGGAACGAAGGACCTGACTTCCAAGGTATTTATCTTTTAGTATTTCATATATTAGTATAATGGTGAATCACATCCACCCTGAAGACTAATTTTCGGTATTTGATTATCATACTGATGATTAGGCTAATTATAAGAGTTGGCTATCATGCCATACCATTTATTGCTGATTTCCGATCACAGATCACAACCATGTGTCACATTGTCACAAATCATAACTTGTCATGATTGCTGCATATTTATATTATGATTTATTTATGATTAAACAGACATAACTAACTATCGTGATGATTTAGATGGGTGATATTAGATGTTTTCAGAAATTGGCTGCACTGTAAGTGTAACTTGCAAGTTTGGCATTATGTATGAAATGTTGAATGTCCCTGTCACAAATACTGTAGATTTGCTTATGTTTATTTTAAAATGGGAGCTCTGGTGCCATGCATTTCTGAGTGGTTTTCCTCTTTTAGTTATGCTTGCCGTCTTTTCTCATCTTTCTGTGGCTTTCATTTTGTTTGTTGATTGAGTCGGAATGTTAAATAATTGGGGAAACTTGAGATTCCATTTACTTTAAGTTTGACGAGATTCAATTTTGAATATAGACCATTCTACTTGTCATGGTAATGTAAGGTTGGTCCCTTTTGCTTACAGCTTACCTGGTAAGCAGAAACCTAGGTTACTGCCTCCCTTAATCAGATAGATTTAAATTATACTAGTGATGTCAAGTTATCGATATTGGTTCCACATCTCCACCGATTGCAGTATACATAGTGCCATAAAGAGCTTGAAGTGGCATCTATGTCATACTCCTAAGTGCCCTTAAAGCGCGGCACTGAACAGTTGTCCACTATCTGGGATTTGAGTAAAACTTAGTTTCCAGGAGTTAAATAGTGAAGCATGAGTTGCAGGGGTAGGTACAGATTTGTTCAAGAAAATAGCTCCAGTAAGGTACAATAGAGGGAAAAAAATCATTGATAGTCTAGTCTGTACAATGATGTTTACACCACCTGAGAAATCATAATCTTTTGCGAGCATCATACCGATTACTTCGTCATTGTGCATACTAAAACTACTTTTTTTTTTCATCATTTCCTGTCAAGATATAAAAGAGCGAAAGCGTAAAGTGGTACGCTCTCATAGCAAAGCGTAAAGCGCAGCGAAAAAGCGTTATCAAAGCGCTGCCTCACAAAATATAGAATAATATGAATAAATAAATACTCATATAGATCTATGTGAAGCTTCCTAACACAGAACCATAAAATCTATGTGAAACTAAGTTGTCAACATAATTAAGGGAAACTAAGAAGTTCTCAACATGATAAAGGGAGCAATCACAGAAACTAAAGAAGAAACGTTGCTGAATAAGTTCAGTTAAATAGTCGAAACACTCTAGGGCAGTGCCCCAGAACGCTTTTTAAAACACTGACTAGTAAGTAACAAGTTAGCATGCGCTACACAAGTATAGCAACCTCCCTCTTGACTTCCTCTTCATTGAGTAGAATATTACTGTCATCTTATAACTTTTGTTTGCAACGTAATATCTAAATATCATTATCCATGGTGCTGTGCATTCTGGTGCACATGTCATTGCAAAACTTCAACTTGTGAGGATTCCAGAGATAACATAAAGAGTTTTTGGTTGGTCTCTGATACCATCACACTCCTCGATGGTGCCGCTAATGCACTTTATCCGTCTTGTATATTAATCGCACATTTTAAACATTGAAAGTGAATGTCTTCTCATGCATGAAAAAAGACTGGGAAATGGTAATGAAGAAGCACGTTTTGAGGCAGTATCTTGTGTTAACACATCGGTCTTTATGAGTGCACCCTTTTTCTTTGTCTGCGCCCGTTATTATTATATCTCCATCTTGTAATGCTTGAATGTGGCAATGTTAATATTGATATGCAGTTTACTTTCAAGTTTTTCTCCTTTAATTAGACTGTGTAGTAAGGATACCCCTGTACTCAATGCACTGGTACTCTCAGTGTACGTTAATTTTCTAACGGTATTCACAGGTGGTAGAGGGTGGCTATGACTACAAGGTAAACGAAACAGTAAATGTTGTAACCACAAAGACTACTGAGATTGGGCAAATGACGTGGGGAATAATGAAAGGGGTCATGGCTATGGCCTCACAGAAAGTTGAGGAATTTACAAAAGAAGGGAACAACAACTGGCCAAGGAATGACAGTGACATAAATGGGTCGTATCAGGACTTTGGGAAGGAGAGTAAAGCTCGGAATTCTTCTTCTTCTTCTAACTGGAACTCTGCATCTGATAAACAATTCAACTCGAGCAGTTCTTTCAACTCTTGGGATGACTGGGACAGTAATGATAACCGAAAAGAAGAATCTCATAAAGGTGGAACTGCCCAGAATGGAGATAGCTGGGGAGGCTGGGATGATAAAGAGGATGGTTATGACAATTACTCTCATAGCTCATCGAACAAGAGTGCGGCAGGTAGCCAGAATGGAAAACCAGATTCTCAGTGGACTGGTGGTGGCTTTCTATGAGATTACTAGTTGTCCTGCTAATCTTTTATCTTTATGTTAGCAAACGAAAAAGGCAAGTGAAAAAACAGTTCAAAGAGGACGAAGTTGGCAACAGAAACAAAATTGTAGAAATCTGTTGTTTGTTGATTTGATTGGAAATTTATTTTGTATCTATTATAACTTTTTATTAATTGTCATAGTCAAAACCTTATGCAATTAAAAAAAAAAACTGATCAGTTCACAATTTCTTAGAATCAGACGGAGGATGTTCAAATCTGTATTCGAGACACTTCGAGTTATGACTTATGATGTTAATGTAGAAGGAGAGTTTTTTTGTCTTTGTTAGTCGCCATGCATGATAAATTGCCAAATCAGTATCTCCGTAAATCTAATTTCTTGCCATAATGCTGAGCAAACTGCTTGCCATTCGTGGGTTAAATGTATTTGGGTTAGTTGCACGAAACTTTGGGCTTTTCTGCGTATCCACCGTCGAGGGACTAATCCCTTCTTGCCATTCGTTGGTAAAATGTGGTTGGGTTAGGGTTATTCCCATGGCAATCAACAAAACAAATTATTTGTTGAGCCAGGTAGATGGGCAAACGTGATTTTGCACTATGGCAAAGCAGTGGGCGGGGGTTGATCAAACGTGGGAACGACCATAAACCGCAAGCGGACGAACAAGATCCGCTAGCAGGTTTACTACCCCTAAAAATACTACTCGAGTTTGATTTCATAAATTCACAACAATCTTTCATCCGATCAGCCTTTTCTTAATTTGAATCGCTTTCTATTTTCAACCATGAATCCTGATTTTGGTTCTTCTGAGGAAGATATGGAGATGGATGAAATGTGTATGAAAGTTTTGCATCAAATGGATGAAAATGCAATTCAAGATAGAAGGAGGCGAAATTTTATGTTGCAATTACAAACAGGGATGATACCAAAGCCTTTAGAGCCACATAAAGTTATGACTAGAAGATGGACGTGGCGAGATCGACATTTTTACCACGACAAGATGATGCATGATTATTGTAATTATGGATGTGTCTATTCCGATGAGGATTTTCAGCACCGATTTCGCATGGGCAGCAACTTGACGCAAAGGATTATTGCAGAGCTTTGTCATGTACAACCTTTATTTAATTATCAATATGATGCACGACATGTACGAGGATTTATCCCCGAACAAAAGGTCATTGCCGCCTTCCGTATACTATGTTACGGCGTACCAGCAGATTCCACAGATGACTACACCCGTATGGGAAAAACAATCGCTTTTAGGTATCTTAAATTGTTTTGCGAAACAATAGTCGAGCATTTTGGTTCAACTTTTTAAAGAAAGCCTACTCAGGAAGATGTTCAAAGAATCACTGCCGAAAACACGCGAGAGGTTTTCCAGGATTGCTAGGTAGTCTTGACTGCATGCACTGAACGTGGCATGTGTGTCCGGTTGAATCTGCAGGTCAATATAAGGGTAATTATCCAAAACTAACTATAATTTTGGAAGCTTCGGCTATTTATGATTGTTGGTTTTGGAATGCATTTTTTGGACTCTCGGGGTTCAAATAACGATCTCAACGTTTTGTATAAGTCACCGTTGTTTGAAGATCTTAAGCATGGGATCATGTCGGACTGTAATTTCACCATCAACGGTCATGACTACACTCAGGGTTATTATCTAGCAGAGGAATCTATCCAGAATGGTCAACTATGGTTCAAGCTTATAGTCAGACAGGTTTTGGACCGACGACTGCGAAGGATATGAAGTACTTTAATACCCAACAAATGAAATGCAGGAAGAATGTTGAACGCGCTTTTGACATACTGAAAAGGAAGTTCGCCATCATAGCTGGTCCGACAAGCTTTTTGATCTTCAAGAAATGAACAAAATTATGCTGACTTGCATCATTCTGCATAACATGGTCATTGAGGAAACCAGACGAGACCCAACCTGGACTAGTTTTCCATACGCAGATTTGAGGCCAACGCTTGTGTTGCAGGATGGTCGTCCGACAAGAGAATATAGACTTGTCACTGACAGAATCCAACACCGGGGACTCTGTGGACAACTAATGGAAGATCTAACTAAGCACCTCTGGGCTATAAGAGGAGCAAGAGAGGAGGCGCGTGGGCGTCAAAACCAGGGTGGCCGAGGCAGATAGATGTTGTTTTTCAATTTAATGTTGATTATGTTGTTTTTCAATTTTAATGTTGTTCATTTTAATTAGATGTAAGTTAAATAAATTGATTATTTAATGCAGTGAGATTATTTAAATAAATTGATAAGTTAACTTAACTGAACCATTATATTTATTTGAAACTTAAATAAAAAATTACATTAACAGTAGGCCGAGGAGGTACATCAAAATTAACTAACTACTAAACTAAAATAAACTTAAACTTAACTACTAAATAAAAACTAAAATTACCACCATCTAAAATTAACTAGTTAAGGCGGTACTCATCTTCGTCTTCTTCCGAGATACCAACATCGGCTTCGGCATCGTCTTTTTCATTCTCAAACTGGCCAGCTTGTTGTACAACGACTTTGTTGTTCCACCTTATCTGTTTCCCTAGTCATAAAGCAAGTTATCGTTCATTCATTGTTGAAGTGTCCAAGGAGAGTAGCTTGTTCATCTTAAAATCCATGTAGTGTTGTTCTCCCAAAAGAATACTTTTTCGAAGTTTCCTTATCGCAATGCCACGGTCCCTGCTTCTATTTTTGTTCTACCTTCTGCTCGAATTCCTTGTGCTCAGAATAGTTGAACTCGTTTGAACTTCTTTCTGATACTCTTTGGGCTGCGTCTCTGGCTGCTTTTCCATCTTTTTGAACTCCTCTTCTTCACGTTGGTGTTAACGTCCAGATTGGTGTTGTGTTGTTCCTGACTACTCGGAGACCCGCCATATGGAGATCCATTTCCTTCAGGTGAGGAAGTAAGCCCACCATTCTGAAAATCCTGCGAGATTGGACCATGTGGTGATCTTGCAGGAAGTTGATTACCTTCCAACTAGTATGGATTAAACTTGTTAAGAAGCCTCAAAATGGTGAAATAAGTTTCATGTTAGAAACTTATTTTGTGGGATCTTTGCCACTCTTCCCGACATCTTCGTTCCACATTTGGTTCACCTTCACCACTTCTTTTGCAGCGCCACATTTGAATGATCAAAGCTACGTATTCACTAACGTCTTTGCTAATTGCGTGAAAACGATGAGACAACCCCTCAGCATCACGGCCATTCATGTTACCGGTTTCTTCACAAAATCTTTTAAATATCTTTCCATAAAAAAAGTTCTTTTCTTGCTGGCAACCATTGATTTTATCTACTGTATATAATACATAATTCCTACAAATGGCTTCGCCTTCATCCATCGTATACTCCATACCACGAATTCTAATATTTCTTCGTTGCGTTTGTTGTTGGGATTGTTGAGTTTGTTGTTGGGATTGTTGCGAGGGGGATGCCATATTTGTAAGAAAAATGGATTATTGAAAATTTTCTAATAGATTGGGATGGCAAGAGTAGTTGTGTGTAAAAAACAAAGAAAAAAGGATATTGAGATGGTATGAAATTGAGAAATTTTGAGATAGAGGTGTAGAAGGTGTGATTTTTAAGTTTGAAGATAGAGGTGTAGAAGGTGTGAGTTTTAAGTTTGAGATGAGCTGAATTTATAGTGAAAAGGGTAGGAGTCGTTAGATGTTGGATTTTAAATATAGCCGTTGGCGTTTTCAGTTTACCCGCTGGCGGAGTTAGTTCAAACACGGGCGGTTCTCTTGAATCCGTGCGGCTCATGTGAAACCGCCGGCGGCTCGACATCATTCACGTGGTTCTACATCAAACGCACGTCTCTTCATCGTCCACACTCAACAAGCCAATAAATATGTTGGTTTGTTCACTCGTTTTTCATGTTTGTTGAGTCCATAATGGGAGAAAAATGAACAAATCCATGATTTGTTCATTCCATATGAAATGCCCTTAATTGCACGAAACTTCTGGCTTTTATGTGTATCCCATGTCGAGGGACTCAATCCCTTCTTTTGAAACAATTTTTTTTTTTGGCATCATGTTTTTTTTTGCTGGACGCTTATCCACTTAGGTCATCCATTATAATGAGCTAAGGGGTGTAGTAAATAACCGAATTCAAAATTAATAACTTAAACTTAATAACCTGATTAAACTTTAATTCATCGACATGAAAACCCAAAATTTCTATTAATTTATTTTAGTTTTGAACTCTTCTCTTCCCCTATTGTTCTCTCTTCCGTTTTCATAATCGTTTTAAATCCGGATTTTAGAAATCTGTATATTAGAAGGTACTTTCCGACTAAACCTTGCCTTTTTCACACATTTGTGATTGATAAATTGAGTAGTAATCGTAAAAATTGAAGTTGTAGAAAGAAGGTCGACTAGGAATTTTGTGAAAAACTCTAATCGAACCAGTCGATAATGATGGAAATGAAGAACATGAAGAACAATTTGGCTATTTTGGGGAAAAAATCCTAGCCTAACTTTCCAATTTCCTAGCCGAACCTTCTAGTTTTCTAGCTGAAGTTTTTGTAAATGTATGTTATGATTTTATCTTAGGTTCGGCTAGGAACATGGTGGTCTCGACATTGCTGAACATAACTCTATTAAACACAAAATAAAAATTCAGCTATCTGTTCTTGAGTTTTCCAAGCCGAACCTAGTCCACACACCATTAAAGAGGATGTTCGACTACCTGTACTTCTCTTTTTCTAGCCGGACCTAGTATGAAACTTCATTAAAGAGGATGTTCGGCTACATGTACTTTTATTTTCCTAGGCGAACCTATAACCACTTTGCCGATTTACCTTTTAAAAGTCATAAATCACTCAATACCGGACGTTATGAAGATTAAAGATTTGCATTCCTCAAAATTGGTTTTCAAATCACTCATTTTGAATACAAGAATCTTGAGACCTAATTTTTGAAAAAGTTACCCAAAAACTTTTCTTCTCATTTTCTTTCAGACGATCTTTATCTTAATTCTCTTACACTAATATTAAATCAAGTGCATAATCTAATCTTACTAATGTAGTTTATTATTTTAATTAATTTAATGAAAGGAGCCACCAGGAGCATATTATTAAGAAACAAAAGGGAATTTTTTTTACAAAGGAGCAGTTGGTAGCCTAGCCACAAGCTGGGCACCAATACCTTTCTGAATAACCAAACTTAATCTATGAAAAATAAAAATATTTGACCACTAAAAAATATATATAGATATAGTGTTTCAAGTTACTTCTAAATAACCTAGTAGAATAAGGAGAATGGTTCCCCAAAAATGGAGTGGTGCCCATAAAATGTAGTCGAACCTAACATATAAAAAATAATCTGAATGGCATCACTCATCAGCATCATAAAAATTATGGGTTATTACGTTGCATCCCTCCATGTTGGCATGTTCAAAAAGGCAACAAAAGAATAGGAAACACTAGAGTGTCGGCTATCACGAGAGAAGGCACATTCTATAGATGAAGTCGCATATATTTTTTTTTTGCAGCAAATTAAGTTATGGATCAAAAAGGAAAAAAAAAAGAAGGTGAAACGAATAGTGGATAGATGAGAACATGTCATGTAGTGCGGCGAAGTTGCTAAGTTCCCTCAACTTCCTCCCCCACATTCCTCCCCCAATACGTGGGGGCAATACCCACCACAAAATTTGCTTGTGCCCCCACCCATAGAGTAAACATGGGCCCACCATTTTTAATGTCACAGGTTCGCACAACTCAAATGCAATACCAACTTGACAATGGCAATCATGCTCCGCAGCACAATTTCAGCGAACTTGCACTTAGCCAATACTTCAACTTCTTGACTAATTCTCTATTCAGCCCATACTAAATAGAGGTTCTACTTACAACTCCTTCAAGCTTTCAACCAAGTACACACACTCCGCTTGATGCATAAACAATAAGCCAAAACAAGAGACAAATGCACTAACAAAATTTAGCTTTAAACTAGGCTATAGCCTTTTATTTATTGCACACTTAGGGTTACACACTCTTCTTGTTCCGGATTCCCAAATCCCTTCACAAGATCAGGCTTATATAGTCTTACAAAAGCTATGTACAAGTAACTGTCAGGTAGTTACAGATTTACTTTATGCTAGGCAGTTAGCCAACCGTACCAACTGATGCCACTACACTCTAAAGCTAAACAAACAGGTCATAGCCTTCAGAAATGTATAAAGTAAAACAACTTACGTGTAACCAACTCGAAACCGTCAAGGCCATGTGCCCGGCACATGTCATCCAGCATTGTTGCATAATGATTGCGTCTGCCAGCCAAAGTAGCGCAATCATTGCTGAGCATCATTCTCCCAATGATGCAAGTGTGCTGATGCAAGTCTTGCTTGCATGCCTGCACGCCTCATGCATACAGTTTACTTGCCAAACTCATTTGGCATCTCTTGATGCTAATCTCGCATCATTGGCCATGTCCAAACCCTGTTTGGCACATGCCATTGTCTAGCTGCAACTCAGACATGCACTCCGCATATCTGACCTTGGCCAAGCCACTGATAATGCGCAACTGTTGTGCATCATCACTTGGCCACTTGACAACCACATCATAATTAGCCACTAGTAAGAACACATGTGAAATGCACATGCTCTAATTTTATTCATCCAACAATACTAAATTTGAAAGCAGTGAAATTTTTTGCGTAAAACAAAAATTTACTATTCTTATTTGTACTCGTTACGTAGATAATTGAAAGAACTTTTCAAATATATAAATTTTATAAAAATCCGGTGTATGTTTTAAAAGATATTGAGTTTTTAATTTTTTTTGAGGTATTTTTAAAATACACAAAATTGGTCAATTAACCCAATAACGACAATTTCTGGGTGAAAAAGACATGTAAAACTTGATACTGTTTAAATGGACGAAAAATGTAAAAATGGTCAAGATGTAAACAGTTTCATCCTACCCATTTTCAAATACTTTTTCTTATTTTTAATTTACATCAGGATGCATCCAGTTTCACCCTCGCTAATTTTTAAGTTTAAGCCAGGATGAATCCAGATTCATTCTTGCTATTTTTTTGTGTCCATTTCACCCATACTAATTTTTACTCGTCCATTAGAACCATGTTTTAAAAATATTTGGGCAATTGACCCAATTTCTCTTTAAAATATTGGTATTTTTATAAGTATATAAAAAATAAGGATAACTAAATAATTTAGGAGGTCTCCTCCTAAAATGAGAACTCTTTTCTTTATATTAGTATAAGAACAAGATAAGATAAGATGTGAGAGTGGGGGGAAATTTTCTTTATATTAATAAGATATAAGACGTGGGAATGGGGGAAAGCTTGGGGAGCAACTAGGGGGTACTTAGCATTTTCGGTAGTGTAGTGACGGTGCGACTCCGTATTTTCTTAGACAACTTGAAATTCATGGTTTGCGCTGATTTCGTAGTGCATGTCCAGCCATTCAATCACTCTTATCGCCAGTATCGGAGAAGTGGACTAAAATACATTATTAAAGGATGTTAATTAATCAAATGAAAGGGTTAACTGAGCACCTATCAATAATCACAGCATCATCATTCTTATGTGTACCTTATCCGATTCATTACTAGTTTTCTTAACAGCAATAAGCTATTAAATCATCGTCATTATCATCATCATCAATTGCATGATTGATCGTGGACTTTGGGAGGATGTTACTCTCGTCGATGACTGTTCCCTGGACCAAAGATTTGATAAAGTTGATAAGTTTTCGTTTAAGAAAATAGAACTGATTAGTGATTACTTTATCTTAAACTTAACGAATGGATACAGAATCCTACCTATACTTGGGTACGGACTAACTATTATCTAAATTATCTAAATCTAATCCAAAAGAACAGTGATGTCAACGATGATGTAATCGTTTTCAATTTTATAAAGTACCGAGAAAAAAGAGGAGTTCCTCATATTTGGGCCAACGAAACCGTAGACTTGGTAATGGTAGGCAGCAGCATTACTACCATGTCAAAGAAGCTGAGGAGGATCTGCATGTACATTTACATCACTACTCAATAATGTAGTATTTATAAATTACTATTTTGGATTATAACTGAATAAAAGTTTTACATTATTGGTTCAAATTTTCTCGTCGAAAATCTTCATGTTGATCGAGACTACAAACCAGTTGGTGTTACTGTTAAGTAAAGGACTAATTAATAATAAAAACTAAAACTACTGTTGGAATGTTCAGTCGAAATGAGACAACATCATGCATCAAGATTGTCAACTCAAGTATTTAAATTTTAGAAGCTCGTTGATAGTAGATAATAGTAGACAAGGACCATCAACTCCAGTTCTCAACCCTAGCCAAGTAGCCAACTTGTAATCAGAGATTTATCCATCATCCAAAATTTGGAATTTGGAACCTTATATATAAAGCGGCCCAAGGTATGAATGTACTGGTCAAAGTCTCTGACTTGAGCTGGCCCTGGCCAAATGCAGTTCTACACGCCGACGTCCCTATGGGCCTATAATGGTTGAATGCTAGAATTTGTTTCATAGCGTTTGTGTAAGAGAACCCAATTAGTCTTTGATCTTAATTGAAAGAATATCCAGTCTACCAGTTGGGACGGCGATTTATTCTTTGACCGGTTCAGAACGCACAATGACCCCATAGTTGAATTTTCAGTTTACATTACTTTATCTGAAAAGAATGACTAGAAAATAATTCTAGTTAGTGATAATATTGTTGAAAATTCTGCTTAAATTATTCCACTTCTAACGGATAAATAGGTTAATAATTCACTTGTATAATGTTTATGGAATAACAAAGAAAATAATTCACTTGTATCAGTGATGACATTGTACATGTAGTATGGCAGGTAACTAATTCACATTTTGTATAATATTTATATTGGGTACCTATTATTCTTTTATTTTTGCAAGAATCGTCTCATTATTGGCACATTACACCTATGATTTCATTTAATTACATTTGAGAATGCTGTTGGCCAATGAGAAGGTTCCACATTGTTAACTTTGAATTTGTATAGATATTAGAAAGAAACTGTCCCAAATCTTTTGGAGATTGACTCATCTTGCATATTTGATAATTATTGTGCAATCATGCTATTAAGTCCAAGTCAACTAACTTCAAGTCATCCCTTGTTATTTGGATGCTTTTTCGAAGAAAAATGATACATTAAAATGAAACAGAGATCACAGTGAATCACTCACTCATAAGATCCTCCCAATTGCTCCAAATGAGATTAGAGGTAACAAATTTGAAAGTATTGGTGTCACAAGACCACAAGATTACAAGTTGTTCCACAAGATCTATAGTCTCCGCTGCACTTTTCTGACGACCACCAAAAACCCTTCCATTCCTCTCCTTCCACAAAATCCAACATATGGCGTAATGGATAATCTTCCATACCTCTTTACCTCTACCATGAAGCACATTTGTCGACCAAGCTTCCAACAATTCGAACAAAGTTCTCAGCATAGGCCAAGAGATTTTGAAAGCCTTTATAAAATAATCTCATATCTCAAACGAGTAGGGGCAATGCATAAACATGTGATTTGCTGTCTCCTTCTCACCATTGCATAGAACACATAAATCAGTTTCAATGCCTATGCCTCTATGTGCCAACATGTCCCTAGTCGGAAGAGAATCATGAAAACAAGCCCAAAGAATGAAGCTTACCTTGTTAGGGATATTTCCTTTCCACAGGTGTTTGTTGAAGTTACAAGAATCTAAATAACCTGCCAAAACTTTGTAACACTTTTGAGCACTAAATAATTCTCCATAATAACCAATTCATCATCATCTGCTACAAGTTCTGGTATGTGAAAAACATCACGTCTCAGCAAATCCCATTCCAACTGCTCATTCGCATTCAACAACTTCTTGAAATCACATCTCCAACTGTTATCCACTATCATATCAGCAATAGTCGCATCCTTCGCTTTAGCAGCTTTATAGAAACGGGGAATAGGTCTTGTAATCTCCCTCTATCTAACCATTTATCCTTCTAGAACCTAATTCCTTTGCCATTTATCACCGTAAACTGTGACATGGATTGAACTATGGGAACCATATTCACTACGTTCTTCCAAAGACTTCTACACTGAGGCTTTGAATCGACACCCGATATTAGCAACTCCGTGTTCCTCTTGAAATTTTGGTTCACTATCTTCCTCCAAAGACTGTTTTTGTTCATCGAGTATCTCCAAATCCACTTCACCAATAAAGATTGATTAGTAGTCCTCAATGCCTTCACTCCTAACCCTTCATTCTCTTTAGGCATGCAGATTTTAGTCCAACCTACCCAAACTAATTTCCTTCTACCTTCCGCAGCCCCCCACAGAAAATTACGCATAATCCGAACCATCTTTTTCTCCACACTAACCGGAAGGTGAAATAAAGACAAGTAATAAATTGGTAAACTTGCAAGACAACTCTTGATAAGAATAAGTCTACCATCTTTATTCAATTTGCTTTTCTTCCAAGTCGCCAACTTCTGCTCCATTCTGATAAGAACATACTCCCACACAGAAGTACTACGCCAGTGCTCCCCAATAGGCATTCCAAGATAAATGAAAGGTAACTTTTCCATATTGCATCCAAGCTCCCTAGATAAAACCTCAATCACCTCATCATCTCCAATACTTATCATTGTACTCTTGTCTAAATTCAGTTTCAAACCGGTAATAGATTCAAAAACCGCCAAAATTATCAAGAGTCTTCTAACTTCTTCCACAGTTGCATCAATAAAGATAAGCGTATAAAGATATGCTAGTATGCTATATTCATTTGGAAACCTCTTTGGCTATAAGCCTACTTATTGCGAGCATAGTGCTACTTTCTTCCTTAATTACTAGATTTGTGGCTGCACTACTCACCGGACATAGTTATCTTCCCCTAACAAAAATGATGATGAAAAATAATACGTGATTGTTGTATCATCTTATCAAGCTCCTTTTCTTCCTAACAAAATGATGATAAAATTTGATGGTCGTTCGTCTCAGGTAGACAGTTTCTATAAGGCGTAGCTGTTTGGATAAATATAAGAGAAAATTATAGTCGATATACAGATAAAAATAACCCTATACAATATTGATTATAATTGGTAGTTGCCCGTACTCTTTGTTATACCTCCAACTAACCTCTTTTTCTTACTAATAAAATAATAATGAAAATTGATAGTAGCCAGTGGCTATGGAGCGTAGTCCGAACCACACTCTAATATAATGCTTAAGTAATAGAGTCGTCGGAAGCACAATATAATTTTGAACGAGACCAACCCAAACAATTCGAGGCTCTTTCATTAACTCTTCGTCGACATGAAATATGAAAGGATGTATATGTATTACGCAGGCCTCTTAAATGATCTACCTCATTATTCAAGTTAAAAATCTTACCATAAATGACAACATTGAGTATATACAAAAGCTTAATAATCAAAATACTTCTTAACTACCTTATAGCGCATTTAAAAGTCAATAAAAAGTTAACTTTTTTGCTTCTAGAAGTCATTCTGATAAAATTGTGTACCCAAACTAACTTCTTACTTTTATGCTTCCAGAAGTCAAAAAGCACTTATGAGTGTTATATCCAAACAACCTCTTACATATTTTCTAACTCACGGATGGATAAAATAGGGTACTTGTTTAGCAATTTTATTTTAATCCCAATTAAACCCAAGTTGGTGACGTTAGTCATTTCCCTTTGTTTATTTTTGTTTTTTTGAGCATGGTTGTTCCTCAAGGTCTACGGCCAATTTCTTCGTAACTAATTTGGATCCATTACCTCATGTTTTTTTCAAGGTTATGTGCACTTCTTCCATGATCAGTATTGCAATCAAATTCAGGTGCCACTAAACCTATACACATCCTAATTGGTAATTGTTCGCCTTAACGATCAACAGATAAATAAAAAGACATCTGAAACAAACCTTTTGTCTGAATTCATAGGTATGAGTGAGCTAGCTTATCAAGCAAAGATGGGCATTCATTATTCACTACAAGAAAACTTGGCATTAGTGATTATTTTCTTACCAACTGCAGTCGGTGGAGCTCTCCAGATACAATTTTTTGTAACCAAAGCTTAAGTTGGCAGATATCTCTAACAACCAGTTTTCCAGCAACGACACTAGGTTGAACTCTTTAACAACGATGAGTTAATAACCGAAATATCATATTTGTTGTTATTATCCTCCAGTCACCATGGTTGATTAACCAAAATGCACCATACAAGGTATAAAAAAAAAAATCGCTCGTCTTACCCACCAAAAATTCATGTTGGTGGACACCTAAACCAACCATCAAATTTTTGGCATTGTTAGTAGCTTTTTTCCATGAGAGTTTGGCAACTACAGTACATTAGAAGGCTAATACTTCGAGCCAATATGTATCGCCACCAAGTCAATTTGTTGGTAGACATTTATACCAATACATCAGTCCGTTGGTTTGGTTAGTAGCTTTCAGCCACCATGATTTGGAAACCAATAACCGTCGATGGTTTTATTAAGCTTGGAAAGCCATTGGCGTTATAAAGGTTTCTTGCAGTTGGAAAATTGAAGATCTTTGACATTAAACACGGGTCTGGAAACAAGATAAGTATTTCTCTTAATTAAAGCAGTGAACAATACTAGATTAATTAAAGATACATCATCTCCTTAATTATCATAAGTCTTGGAATTGTGTTGATGATGTTGTTCAATGCTTCAATTGTCATGGTTTCGGGCATTTGTCTGTATGTCCTAACATAAAGTTTATAGTTAAATTAATTTACAACAAGATATTGTAACACGACATTTGTAACTCAAAATCTACACTAGAATCCAAAATTGTAGTAATATGAAAATGGGTTTCTCCCTGATCTCTATTTCAGTTTTTGTTTTCAATTCATCACAATTGCCTCAAATTCGGTCTAAGTTTCACACACAAAATCTTAATTGCTTCTAAATTATTAAACTGTCAACTTTTGAATATGATTATCCAAATTGATGCAACCGATTCAAGTCAAAAGGATTAAATTTCCAATTTCTTCTATTTTACATGAATTCGTTCAAATTTGATATCATTATTTGTTTCAATAATCCTACAATTTCACCATAAATTCCTTAAATCTCACTATTATTCCACTATAATTTGTTCAATTTGGGTTCTTCATCGGAATAATGTGTTATTTATTGATGACGATCAAATTTGAGTCAACTTAAGGGAGATTTTGTGAAATTGATTAATGGAAGATGAAACCGAGTAAGGCCAAAAAGCATTAGGTATGCTTGGAGATTTACATATATAGGTTGCTTCCAAGACAAAGATTAATTTTAGAATTCAATTGATTTTATGAAATATATATGCTTAGACATTTACATACCGCCTCTTGTCGTATTCTGCTTCGAGTTTCTTTTAGGATTCAACGGATATAATCGAATTCATTTCTCATTTTTTTGATTCAGTCTTATATATATTTGTTATATATAATCAATGGTCAATAATAATATTCAAAATTTTCTAGTTTTATATAATATTTTTTGGATTTTTATCGTATCGAAGGTTGATAATTAAACCGAAAATCCACGAGTTCGCTTTAGCCTAAAAATGAACGCGCAATTGGGGGATATGGAAATTAATCGGGGGATACGAATTAATATCCCCATCCAATAGTTCCTGCTAAGGGGTGTTTTTTAGGTGCGAAAATACGAGATTACCCTTTAAAACAAATAAAAACTAAATTTATTTTTCTCATACCCTCATTCCCTTTCAAATACTAGAATACCCTTTAATATGTCTAGTTAATTATAGTTTCTCTTTATCATAAATATGGGATATTCTGAAGTTTTCTTATTTGTGGTAGTTCATTGCGGAAAAGTTGATGTTGAAGCTGGTTTCAGTGATAATGCATTTGTATATAAATGTTTTGCTTAGACTTAATAATGTGATGAGCTGCATGAGCATACAATTAGTTGATCCTTAGATACTGAAAAAGCGGGGGTACAACAACCACACCAAATATTTCATTCGACAATCTGTATGGACTAACTCCAATATAATTCTGAGAGCACCAGCTAATAGAGCGAGCTCAACTAAAAAATATATCAAAGAGTTATATCTCAATTTCTCAATACAATCTGCAATCAAACAGATAGAAATCTGTGAGCCCGATTGATATGAGAAATAACTTGGACGGTACCAAAGACCAATGTCCAAGTGTCAATCAATTTATATTCAACGACCAAAGATCGGATTTACCAATTGATTGAACTACGCACAACCTGTGATATTTCAATTATACAAACAAATATAATGCGGAAAAGAAATAACACAGACGCCAGAAGTTTTGTTAACGAGGAAAGCGCAATTGCATAAAATCCCCAGGACCTAGTCCATATTTGAACAACACATTGTATTAATCCGCTACAGACACTAGCCTACTACAAGTAAACTTCGGACTGTAATGTAATTGATCCCTAACCAAGTCTCATACCGATTAAGGTACAGTCGAGTTCCTTACGCCTCTGAATCCCAGCAGGACTCTACGCACTTGATTCCCTTAGCTGATCTCACCCACAACTAAGAGTTTCTACGACCCAAAGTCGAAGACTTATATATAAATCTGTCTCCCACAGATAAATCTATTCTGATAGATAAATCTGTCTCCCACAGAAGTACCTATGAAGTTTTGTTCCGTCTTTTGATAAATCAAGGTTAACAGGAACCAATTGATAATTCGGTTTTATATTCCCGAAGAACAACCTAGAAATATCAATCACCTCACAATAACTTAACTATATGGTAGTAGAAGAAGTTATTGTGGAATCACAAAGAATGATTACTTTTTATATCTTACCTATCGGAGATAAATCTCGAGCAAATCTTAGAGAAGATAGTACTCAATACGATAGAACAAGTAAGATCAGAATACGCAACTACAGAGAAAATAGTTGGATCTGGCTTCACGAATCCCAAATGAAGTCTTTAAGTTGTTAACCGATAATGGTTTTGGAAAAACCTAGGTTAAAGGAGAATCGACTCTAGTCGCAACTAGGACACAGGAAAGTGTCGGGAGTAGGTTTTCCAGTTGTTAGATTTCTCCCTTATATAGTTTTTCAAATCAGGGTTTGCTTACAATAAAAGCTAAGATAGCTTAGTAACAAAGCATTTAATATTCACCGTTAGATGAAAACCTGATTTAAGATTCAAGCTAAGTTTGCTTAAAACCAAAGTGTTTGAGGGTAAAAACTGATTCTGCTGTTTTTGGTAAATTTGGGTGTGTTGATGAGAAACGAATTCAAACCCTAGCTCTCAATCATTGTTATACAGTGTCATAGTATCATTACACAGCATCAAAGTCCAATTGTATCACAACTTTGACAACAATACTATGGTGATATGTATCACTCCCCCTTAGTCAATACTTCATCTCACAATGAAAACCACACCCTCTTACATAATGATCCGTAAAACATATGTATTTGTAGTGTGAACTACACCTCTTTGTCAATATAAATTGGCAAAGGTACGAAAACTAGTGGGATCATAATGAAATTCTCATAGAGACACTCCATGACTAAAAGAGAACATATCAAATTTGTTTCGGTGATTTCACATAGTCGAAACTTAGTGTATTCATCAAGGAGTTATAAATATACAAGAAAACTCCTACAATATTCCACAGCCGCACTCCCCACAAAGATTTGGCAATTAAGCACAAGTTCAATTAAGAACTCTCCCCCATAAAATGTCATTCCCGAGAGAACAACAAGAGCGACCTTACTTTTACAAGAAAAGAAGGATTTCTTTGGACATTAACAAATTACATGAAACATGAATTTGTATCCAAAAAACTCAATTAAATTAACCACAAGAGAACCTATAATTAATTTAATCTGAAATGGTCAACATAAGAGAACTTATGGAAACGCACAGTACTTTCATTATATCTTTCATCAATATTTGATCAGGGAAAGATCAATACTGCGGAATACTGCGGAATATTCAGGGAAAGATCAATACTGCGGAATATTCAGGGAAAGATCAATACTGCGGAATATTCAAAGATTCATTCTATTTTCATCAATATTTGCATAATGATATCATAGACTTAATCTTTGTTATCAAAAGTTCATTATATCTTTCATCAATCAATATTTACATAAAGACATATAATAGACTTAACTTTTGACATATATGGGACAATCATAGTTCACGGACGCAAACACTCATATCCCATAATAATTTTTGCAATATATAAAACCAATAAAGATTAATACTGCAAAATCATCTTCCAAATAAACTTTAGAATTTAAATAAATAAATCTACAAACATTGCAAGATGAAAATCGTTGGCAATAGCTACGTGTACTCACAATAATTGCTATTCCAAACCCTAGTTATCCTTCTTAAAACACAAGAATAAATTCTCATAAGAAGTTTCCTAGACAAAAATAAAACCAACAAGCTAAAAACAAAAAGACTCAAAAACCATCAAAACCGATCATGAACTGAAATCAAAGAGCTTTTCAGGAACCCTCACGAGTCTTGAGACCTTTGATCTCTAGATTGACAGCATCCACTGCTTCTTCAGAGAAGATCTTTAACATGTGTTTTCATGAGAACAAGGTCAGAGTTAACCTTTTTCAACTCAGTTCTTAACACATCTAGACCCTTCATAGTATCAACGAGCTGCAGTTTTGCTTCCTCACAGTATTTAAGAAAATCATGAACCACTTAGGCCGAAACCATCTACTCATTCTCAACATCTTGATGAGAATAGGCATATTAGCATGAGGCATCAGGATTTTGACCGTCAATATCTACTAAGGTTCTTTTCTTCCTCCCTTTGGACTCAAAACCAATACCTTTATCAAGAAAACCTCTTGCAAAATCACAGGTGCGAGAAGGTGAAGACATTCTTGACAAAAAGAAAATAACCAAGAGTACGTGTACGTGACTCAATAGGTTTGGTATATAAATGGTTTCTTAGGGACAAGACTTTTAGGGTTTCTAAAGACAGTTCGTGACAAGTAAGACATGGGTACCCGTACGAACACAACCCAAACCAAAAAGAAAAACTAAACTAACACTGTAACGTACCCTTTTATAAGGTAAAACAAAACAGTATAATTTTGCTACGTGAAGATATTCTTTCACAAAAGTTTGGCTCAATAAATTATTATATTTCCACAGAAAAATAATTTAGAGTACAAGAGTAGCAGGCAACTTAGTTGCAACAAGAACTTCTTTAAAAATAAACACAAAACGAAGAGATTCTCAAGACACAAACAATACTTAGGAAAAGCTGTCTGTGGACAATAGTTTAGCTATGGACGATAAGAAAATAGCTCGACTACTAAGAAAGCATTTTACCTATAAGTATACTTGATTATTAGCAACTCTTACTCAACAGGATTTTTATGAGTAAGCATTCAATCCTTGTGATTAATTAGCACAAGTATGAGCTTTATGCTCATCAAATGAATATTCTTCATGGTTAATCCTCTTTTTCCTTCTAATTTTTGGAGGAAACCCTTTGTGATGTGAAAAAGTATCATAAAACTTACTATCATCAAAGTATGAGACTAAGTTTGAATCCTTACCAGAAGAAGTTTGTATGGAGGATTTTGATAGCCTGTTGATAAGATCCTTGTATCCTTCAATTATCAGATTAAGATTGTCCTTCATATCTCAACTGTTGCTTCCACCCACTGGTACCTTTTTCACATCTTGAATATAATTCTTTTCATTTGGTTGAGAAGAACCTTTCTGAAACCTTCTTCAACGATTCGTATTAATGCTACAATTAGTTCGAACGTTCGAAGAGCATATTGAACTGACTTTCCTGGAAGAGATCACAAGGTGAGTACTAAGACCAATAGGTTTAGACATCCGAATGTCAGTTACACCTTTGAGTATTAAATCTAAGGTGTGCTGAAGTCGACCAAAGTAATTGTCATTCAGCTTCAGTTTGCTCTTCTATTGAACATATTCTTTTGAATCACAAAAAAGACATACTTTCTGATCACCAGAGTGATTAGAGTGTATAGCATTAGAAACATCGTTAGAGGATTTCTTCCTTCCATGAGACGTGGTAAATCCATGATTAGTGGAAGATCCAAGCACTTCTTTATCAATAAGAAGGGTTTGCAGTTTAGCTTCTGAAGCTGTATTCATTAGAGAAACATGATTAGAATTAGTCATGTTTTCCAATTTCACAGTAGAGTCAAAAGTAGTTAGTATGACAGACTCCTCAGGATGACTTTTATCTTGAATGGAGAGGTTATTCAATAGTCGTTCCATTTCACAGGCATCTTCCTTGAGTTTAGCCTCGAGTAAGGTTCGAGATGAACAACCTACAACAATTTCCCCATGAAGAACCCTTAGTTGGGAATCACGATCTTTTACCATACCAACCATTGTATTGATCTTGTGTTTTAGCCTATTGATTTCAACTGCCTAGATTCTAACAAGTTTTAGAATCGTTGTACTCTCTCGGGTTGTTTTCCTTTTTACTTCAGAATCAAATTCGTTAGTAAGAAAATCAGGGAAACACATATCAATACTTGTCTGTTTCGTAGGAACAGAATGTTCATCTATATGTGAGATAAACAAGTCTTTCTCTTTAATAGACTTCATAGAAACAGAACTTTTGTCTCTGGTGATGCGTTTGTCAGAGATAGCACAACTGTCCATAGAGTCATATTGCTACAAGCACAGACTTATGAGGTCTTAAACGTGTTTGCCTGCTCTGATACCAATTGAAAATGCGGGGGTCTAACAACCTCACCCAATATTGAGCAGTGGTTGGCCTAAAGGAAACTTCGTAAATATTTTGTGTGAGAAAATATGTATTGGTAGGAAAAATAATAAAATAATAATAAAGGAACTTATGAATATTCATGCCACATATTAGTCTAATACTAGACTATATCTATTTTTTTTTAATAAAAACATAATATTTTGGTATCTTTTATAATCGGATTTGAATGCTTTCCATATCCCAGAAGATTGCATTTCTCTTCTTGTTATATTAATAAAGTATATGTATACATGATAACTAAAATATGAGTTTTCCAAACAAGCCTCGGTGAATACACTCGAAATAGTGGAGCTTTGATAGACGCATTTATGTGTCTATTTTCATCTCTTTTATGTCTAGTGTTAGTACCCATTTTTGTACTAATTTTGGTATTTTATCCCTTGTAGGTGTATTTTGGAGGAATAGGCTTTTGCGGGAAAATTGGCTCGAAAAGTTGCTAAAGGCTCCTGGGAGGACATTTGCTATTCGGACTCTCATTTTGGATAAGGGGTAACCCATTTCCAAGCAGCTGCTAAGTACAGACCGGGACTGGATAGGGGGAGGTCACATTTCTTCACGTTTTCAAAAACAGAATTTTGGCGGGAATTCGTTTTTTTTCACAGACGATTTTTGGATGGATTTTTGATCGATTTTTAGGGAGATTAAAGGGCTGAATTTGATTGGGTTTGTTCCTATGGACCTAACAGGCGAGGTAAGGGTGTTGGAATGGATCCAAAGTGGCTAGAACTCGAATTGGAAGCGAAAAATGGTTAAAATATCACGTTCTATTTTTGGGAAGTTTCTTGGTTTATTTTTTGGAAATTTACGTGAAGAAGAGGAAGGAAACTCTTATTAGAGACTTGTTTCTATCAAGGGAGGAGTTTGGACGACTGAGTACGCGTGAAACAGAAATCAAAAGGGAAATAACGTAACGTGCTGTGGAGGAAAAAACCAAAATTATTCTCGA
Source organism: Papaver atlanticum (assembly GCA_023531105.1). Taxonomy (NCBI): domain Eukaryota; kingdom Viridiplantae; phylum Streptophyta; class Magnoliopsida; order Ranunculales; family Papaveraceae; genus Papaver; species Papaver atlanticum. The sequence goes on from JAJJMB010012240.1 coordinate 2,586,961, forward strand.
ATTTTCTTTGCTCTACTATGTATAAAAGGGTTGGTTAGGGTCCTAGGAAGAAAAGGAAGAAGTTAGGGGAAGTTTAGAGCCTTAGAGAAGCTAGAAAAACCATTGGAAGAAATCACATTTCTGCTGGTGCAAACTGTGCCGGAGAAGACGAAGAACATAAACAGCAAAAAAAGAAAGTCGCAGATTCTGTGACCGTAACTTTCAAACTTTAAACCTTTTGTAACAATTTTTGCAACAGTTATCTTCACTTCGCAACGGGTTCTCTGTAGAAATAGGTTCTGTAACACTTATATTAGTTACAGAACCCGATGTTTAGAACTTTTCACTCTTTTAATCAACTTTTGAACACCAAAGATGTATTTTGAGCAAGAGATTAATATGAGGAGTTAAACCCCTTAGCCGAGGCGACGGAGGAAGCCATTGTTCCATGAAAAGTGGTATAATTCTATTTTTATTATTTATTGCAATTATTTTACATGATTTTTTTGCATAGAACTTAAAAGAAAAATTGGTTTTTATTGAGTAGTTGTGAAGTGTTTTGATGGGACATGCTTGGTTTTAATATTTTTGATGTTTCATGCTTCGTGCTTACAATTATTACTTAAAGAACCAAATTAGAGGCAAATATTAGAGTCAACTTAAAGAAAAATATTGCATGAATATTGATTAGAATTTATCAAATAATTGGTCAATGGTGGAATCCAAAGTCTCGGTGTCTTTTTTATAATTTGATACAATTTTATTTTAGTTAATTTGAGTCTAAAAGAATCCTTCACAAGTTCGAGCATCGAACCTTTTCACCACTATTTTTACTACAATTAAAACTCACATCAAGCTTGTAGTCATATAAACAGTTTATGTTGGAAGCCCACTCGTTGACACACTACCTACCAGTTTATGTTGGAAGCCCACTCGTTGATAAAGGAGAGTAATCTAGTTATGTGAAATCTCTTACGTGGACTTGTTTTAAAGTCTTTGAAAATGAGAGGTACCAAGTACACCACCAATTTTTTTGTTCGGTAACTTGTACGTACAAAACTTAATACAAACGCAAGTAAACCAACTTAATGATTATTGACAATATGTATATAAATTTTATATCTGTATCTCTTCCCAATCATATTTTATAGACTATGAAGTCCATGAACCTGTTTGTTAAGAAGAGTAATTGGACAATCTTAAAAATCAATATCCAAGATCAATCTAGTCGTATCCAGATAATACAATCGGAATTTTTCCAAGTAATAAACTTGTTATCTATATTTCAAGATACGAATTCTACAAGAAATGAGTCTCGTAATCGATTACAATTATATGGACGTATCCACTAATATTGAATGCGTAAAACTTGTATAACCCCAATTATAAATATAAAAAATCTAATGCGGAAAGGGAAATATACAAGACACCAGAAGTGTTGTTAACAAGGAAAACGCAATAGCAGAAAACCCCGGGACCTCGTCCAGATTTGAACACCAAACTGTATTAAGCCTCTACAAGCACCAGCCTGCTATCAGACTTTGGACTGGAGTGTAGTGGAGAATGAATCCACCCTCCCAAGTGATTCAGTTACAGTCACGCTCCTTATGTATCTTGAACCTCGCAAGGCTCTACGCAATTGATTCCCTTAGCTGACGTCCTTTACATCCTAAGAGTTTCTTCAACCTAAGTGAAGACTTTTGATACCAATCTGCCTCTAACAGATAAGACTATTTGATTTCCCTTTAGATCAAAGATCAAGGCTTGGAAATTTATTTGCAATAGACAAAGCTAGCAAACCTCACAAATCTGGATCACTTATACTCACTTAGATGAGAATCCTGGATTCTTTACCACCTCTCAAGAACAATCTTCAACTTATCAATTGAGAATAGTTTTCAGATATCTATCTTGAGGAATCACAAAGTCTGGGACAAAGAGAACATTGCGATTACTATCTATCTTGTCCGAAAGACATTACAATAACATCGGTAATAGAAAAGCAAGATCAGGATTCACGAACTATCAAGGTAAAAGATATTCGGACATGAATTATTGAATCCCAAAACGGAAGTCTTTTAGTCGTGGACCTAATTATGTTTCTCAGAGGAAACCTAGGTCAATAGATGACGACTTTAGCTATCAACTAGGACACAAAGTGTCAGGAATTAATTTTCCCAGTTGAAAGAGCATCTCTATTTATAGATGTTCAAGACTAAGAGTTGCTTAGAATTCTTCACGCTAAGATAACTTGAGATTCAAGCTAACACTTTCTATGTTTAGATGAAACTCTAATTAGGGTTTCAAGTAAGCACGTGAGAATTAGTCTTGAAATCACACTAGAAGAATATGCACAATGGTCCGGTTGCAGAACTATAATTAATGACCGTTCTTTGGAAAATATGACTTATAAACTATAAACACTTAAGAATTTAATCACGATACACATACACCAGTATTTTAGTGATCATTGATGTTTCAGAGGAGTTTAAGAGAGTCATGGCAATGCTACACATATTTAAAAAATAAGTATTTGAGCATCTGTTATATACTACTGGGACCGTTGGTGAAACAGTTCGTGAAACGTAAGACAAGATCACGAGTCAGGGTGCTACGGTTCGTGAACCGGGTTCGGCAACCCTACTCAGCTCGAGAACTCATATGGACTTGGTTCATGAACCTAGTTCACCAACTGCTAGCCTTTTACACTAACGTAAAAAAAATAATCAAATCACCACGATTCGTGAACTGTCCCCAACTGAACTTAAGGTATGCGAACTGGTTTGCCAATCTTCCCTATATTTTAGAATCTCAGATATCCATGGTTTGCGAACAAGTTCGCCAACCTACCCTGAGTTGAAATATCAGAAGTTCTTAATTTCTGTCTTTTGATGTTTGAAACATTCCCAAATGATAAAACCATTGCTTAGCCAATTTTCAATTGATCCACAAATTAATTCTTAAACAATAAAAATTTTCGAACTAATATTGTTAAGGACATTTGAACATCCAATGCTTGAATCATATATCGAGATGTTTAACAAGACAAGCTTGACTCGAAATTTATTTATTGCAATAAATCTACTATAAGTCATACAAAATGGTCTCAAAAGATAGAATGATAAGATAATGAGTAAAATAGAATGATTCAATCTTTACATACCTGATTGACGAAGTTCTCCAAATATTTTCATCGATCTTCAGTTTTCAAGAGTGATGTCTAGTACTCAACTACCAATCAAAAAGATTTTAGTAGTACCGTTGGTGGAAAACTAAATTGTATTTTTATTGAGTTTCGGCTTATTGATTTGATTGATTAACGATATAGTTATCCTTGATCTGTCAAACTTGTTTATGTTTTTGTCCTTCTCTTATGGTATAAGGCCACTCAAGTTTGTTTGGAGATTGACTATTTCAGATCCATTTGATTCTATGTTTGAAGATAGAACTAGTGATTATCCAAAGTTAACAGACCGTGTTCAGTGTGTGATGGATCATTAGTAGGAATCACAGTTGTTTGTGCATGTGAAAAAGCGGGGGTATAACAACCACACCCAATATTTCGTTTGGCAATCTGTATGGACTAACTCCAATATAATTCTAAGAGAATCAACTAGACAGTCAGACTCAATCAAGGAAAGATATCCAAGAGTTATATCTCTTTCTCAAATCAATCAGCAAATCAGCAGGAATGAATCTGTGAACTGATAGGTATGAGAATAACTTGAACGGTACCAAAGACCAATGTTCAAGTGTCAATCAATTTCAATCAACAACCAAATGTCGGATTTACCAATTAATTGAACTACGCACAACCTGTGATATTTCAATTATATAAACAAATATAATGCGGAAAAGAAATAACATAGACATCAGAAGTTTTGTTAACGAGGAAACCGCAAATGTAGAAAAACCCCGGGACCTAGTCTAGATTTGAACACCACACTGTATTAAGCCCCTACAGACACTATCCTACTACAAGTTAATTTCAGACTGGAATGTAGTTGAGCCATAACCAAGTCTCACACCGATTAAGGTACAGTCGCATTCCTCACGCCTCTGAATCCCAGCAGGACTCTACGCACTTGATTCCCTTAGCTGATCTCACCCACAACTAAGAGTTGCTACGACCCAAAGTCGAAGATTTATAAACAAATCTGTCTCCCATAGTAAATTCTATTCTGATAGATAAATATGTCTCCCACAGAAGTATCTATGAAGTTTTGTTCCGTATTTTGATAAATCAAGTTGAACAGGAACCAATTGATAATCCGGTCTTATATTCCCGAATAACAGCCTAGAAATATCAATCACCTCACAATAACTTAACTATATGGTAGTAGAAGAAGTTATTGTGGAATCACAAAGAATAAGACGAAGAGCTTTGTGATTACTTTTTATATCTTACCTATTAGAGACAAATCTCGAGAAAATCTTAAAGAAGATAGTACTCAATACGATAGAACAAGTAAGATCAGAACACGCAACTACAAAAAATGGTTGGGTCTGGCTTCATGAATCCCAAATGAAGTCTTCAAGTCGTTAACCTATAGTGGTTTTGGAAAAACCTAGGTTAAAGGAGAATCGACTCTAGTCGCAACTAGGACACGGGAAAGTGTCGGGATTAGGTTTTCCAGTTGCTAGAGTTCTCCCTTATATAGTCTTTCAAATCAGGGTTTGTTTTCTAAGTTACCTTTGTAACAAAGCAATCAATATTCACCGTTAGATGAAAACCTGATTTAAGATTCAAGCTAAGTTTGCTTAAAACCAAAGCAATATCTCTCAACCGTTAGATGGTTTTAGCTTGTTACACACAAATGAAATATACCCTTATTTTGATATGGTTAACCGTACCTAAACGTATATATTGAGTTGGCTCAATAACAGTTAACTGAAGTTAGCCATATGAACACTTTTGTCTTAACCACATTCATCTAACACTTCTAGATCAAATATGATAATCAACCAAACATGAAAGATAATCAAATGAATCTAATTGTGTTACTCATAGAGTTGTTCAATTGTATATATCTCATAGAAGTATATAAGAAACAATTGAAGCAAAATCAGATTGATTCGTGAGAATCAATTCATGAACATTAAGCCACGGTTTGCAAAGATTGCATTCCTTAATTTATTAATGTATTTGTTGTATGCACGGGGATAATGCAAAGATTGCATTCCTTAATTTATTAATGATTATATCTCTGGTGCAGCAACTTGAGATGATGAAATCTACCTTGGGATTCACGTGCAATTGGTTGTAGGCACGGGGATAATGTAGAAACTGAGTAACTAGGAGTAGTTTACTTGGTCTCAATTATACGAAGTTGCAGTAGTCAATTGTATAGTGGCTTAATTATGAGAATATTGACTAGGTTCCGACATTTTTCTGCCTTGTAGTTTTCCTTGTTAACAAAATCTTATGTCTCATGTGATTTACTTTACTTTCGCATTTTATTGCTTGTTTTTATGGTTGAAGTAAATACTTGTATGTTAGTCAAACTTAGTATTATACCATAGATTGGTTCGGTACTAAGTTACATCTTGTTAAAATAATTTTTTTAACATTTATGATTTCTGTAAGATTACATAAGGTGTGTCTATAGTAGGTTGATACGAAAAGATTTGAAAATGCTATAAGCGGGATAATTAATCTAGACCCTACATCTAAAATTGGTCACGTAAAATTCATGGACATGTTCCTTTACCTAGTCCGCTTCCTATCCAAATGCTATAATCATTCGCCTCCCCGCCAATCACGTTGTGCCACATCGCTTCCCACATTAGTCCCACTTTCTTTTGTTCCACGCCTAATAGGGTCTGAAAAGATTATGGTATGCTCGGTACCTTCGTCATTCCAGCCACTATGAAAAATTAATGGATATGAGACTTTGTCTTTACGTTATTTTAACTTGTTCAGTAGAACACCAAGAAAAAATGGTATACCGCAAAAAATGGTTCTATCTGGGGTTGTTTTTTTTTTCTTTTGTTCTTATAGATATTTTTGAGTTGTGTGGAAGGACAATAGTCTCACATTGCTAATATCCCCTTAATATTTTTTTTGCTAATTAAAGATTGCATTGAATTACTTCAAACCTTACAAATGTTGTGAAAGGAAATCAGGGATGATTTCCCACCACTCATTACAAATGTTGAAACGTCTACAATGCTTAGCAGGTTTATCTGCAACAGAATTGAAATTTCTCCTAAGATGACTAGTTTTAATAAAAGAAAATGAGTCTAATAGCAAATTACAGTCATCCATGATGGTACAGCTAAACCAACAGAGACTATTGCTTTTATTCATCAAGTAATCTATTACTTTTTTTTGCATCACTATAGATACTAATGGAGGACAGGTTCTTGCATCTTGCCCATTTGATAGCTTCCAGCACCGCTAAACATTCCGCCTCCTCTTGATTCTTTGCTAAGCATTTGACTGTTTTGCATCCCTTATAGTTACCTGCACATGTAGTCATGTAGATACTAATGCCAGTGATATTAGTATCCTTATCAAAAGAAGCATCACAGTAAATTAAGATACAATCATCAGGGAGATTATCATAAGACACTGTATTAGAGACATTAACAAGTTGATTATTCAAGTCTCTACTAGGATTATTAGCTAACTGGCCAGATTCAGAGTTTAACGATTATATGGTATCAGTAGAAAGCCTTATGGCCAATCTGGCTGTGGCAGACGGTTGAGTAAATTTCTGTTGAAAGACTCTGAAGCGTCTATCCCTCCAGATACTCCATGTTGTAGTGAGGATTTCAATCTGAGTCTTTTCATTACTACCTTTCTCCAACCATTTCCTTATCCAATTCTTAATGGAGAGACTTGTACCTGCATCCTGCAAAGTGATGTATCCATTTGGGGATGCAGACCAAACAGATTTTGCAAAAGGACAGTGTAAGAGTAAATGTTATGTGGTTTCATTAACACTACTGTTACACATAATACATGAAGTATCACCGTTGGATCTATATTGGGACAATCTTGTTTTTGTAGGCAGGACATCAGATATACATTTCCAGAGAAATAGTTGCACTTTAGGGAGGAGATGTGATTTCCATAAAGCCTTAAAAATGGGTTCAGGGGTTGGGTTCACAGTACCATTATCATTAACAGTAGTCAAAGCCCTATATGAAGATTTAACCGTAAAGTTACCATTTTGAGAGTTAGACCAAATTAGTCTATCTTCACCAAAGTAGGGAATACGAATCTTCCTAATCCTACTGACATTCTCTCTAGTGAAAAAATCTTCCAATAATGGCTCATTCCAGGACTTAGAATTATCATCTATGAAATCAGCAACCACAAGATTTGGGTTCAAATATTGAATACAAAGTGGATTAGTAACCTCAGGTATCCAATTATCCTCAAAAGATTTTATACTCCTACCATTCTTAACCTCCCATAACGAATTCTTTTTAACAATATCTAAACCTCTACAAATGCCTTTCCAGACCCAAGACGAATCTTGATTTTTCCTATAATGTAAAGGATGATTATTGCTAAATTACTTACATTTGAGGATTCTAAACCATAATTCATCAGACCCATGAATCAATATCCAAGAAATTTTAGATAATAAGGCTAGATTGAATTTCTTTAAATCACGAAAACCTAAACCTCCAACATGCTTATGAGTGCAGACACCTTTCCACTATTTAATGTAAATACCTCCCTGATTCTGTTTACCCCACCAGAAGTCTCTCTGAGACTTTTCCATTTGATAAATGACACTATCAGGAATCAAGAAAGAGTTTATGTGATAAACAGAAGATGATTTCAAAATATTTTGAACCATAACTGACCTACCAGCCTGGTTAAAGTATTTGCCTTTCCACTTGAAAACACTTTTGTCAAAGTGATCAGCTAGAAAGGCAAAAGATTCTGTTTTATTTTTGTTAATGAAAAGAGGGATACCTAAATATTTGTCATTTAGGTCAATTTTCTTGACATTAATGGTTCTTATAAGAGAGACACATTTATCTGGGTGGACTTTCTTGCTAAAGAAACAACCAGATTTATCAAAGTTTATCATCTGTCCAGAGACAGAACTGAAAACATTGATGGCCTCAACCAAATTCTGGGCTTCGTAGTGAGTTGCCTTGGTAAACAACAAATAGTCATCAGCGAATAAAAGATGAGACACACTAGGTGCCTCATTAGTGACTTTAGCACCATGGATCCAATATCTATCCTCGCAATACATTAAATATCTGGAGAAGGACTCCATACATAAAATAAAAAGGTATGGAGATAAGGGGTCACCTTGTCTCAGACCCCTAGTTGGTCTATACACATTGCAAGGGGATCCATTCAAAAGAACTGAGATGCTAGTAGTACTGACACATTGAAAAATCAACTCACACCAGTGATTAGAAAAACCAAAACATTTTAAGACATCAATCATAAATGACCACTCCACCCTATCAAAGGCCTTAGACATGTCTAGTTTAAGACCCATGATTCCACTTTTAGCTTTTGTTCTTTTCATAGTATGAACAATTTCATGAGCAATTATTACATTGTCATGAATGTTCCTATTTGGCACATAAGCTGCCTGAAAAGGGGAAATGATTTTGCTAAGAAGTGGTTTCATTCTGTTGACTATTAGTTTTGAAATGATTTTATAATTTGTAGTACACAAAGAAATTGGCATAAAGTCAACAAGGGAAGAAGGGTTTGTTTTCTTTGGGATTAGGGACAAAAAAGTATGATTCATTTCTTTTAAAAATATGCTTGGTTTCAAAAAAATCCCTGGTAGTATTCAAAACATCTTGTTCTAGGAGCTCAATGTTTTCTTTATAAAACCCCGGAGGAAAACCATCCGGGCCTGGAGCAGTCCAGGGTTTCATCTGTTTTATTGTCTCTTTAATTTCATCTAGAGTGACAGGCCTTAACAACATATCATTATCCTCATCGGTAATGCAAGGTGATATGCAGTTAAGGAATTATCTATTTCTCATAGGGTTGGTAGTAGTGCCAATGTTACTGAAATGGTTAACCAATAGGTCTTCTAGCTGTTGTCTGTCATTAGACCATTGGCCATTACTCAGTTGCAAGGACTCTATGTGATTGAAATGTCTTTTCCTGTTCATAGATGTATGATAAAAACTGGTGTTCCTATCATAGCATTTTATGTATTCAGTTCTAGACTTTTGCGCATAGAATTTCTCTTGGATTTTCTGCCATTGCTCAAGATCAAGTTCGACTTGTTTGATTCCATCCAAATTCTGAGTAAGTTGTGGCTGATTATTCAGAGTATGAAGTTGTTCATTTAATAGTCAAACTTTGTGATCTATGTTACCAAAATGATAAATGCTCCACAATTTAAGGTCATGTTTCGCATTTCTTAACTTATTAGTCATCTGGTAAGCATTAGATCCCCTCACATTTGTACTATAGGCATTCTTAATTAAATCCTTACAGGTAGGGTCTTTACCCCCAGCAATTAAAGTATCTGTAGGGTTTGAAACTACTTTGGGACTGAGGATTAGTCACCAAAATAATTGGAATGTGGTCTGAACCAATTGAGTCAATATGAAATACCTTAGCATTATCATAGATTCATCTACAGACTATTACTCATGACCCTATCAAGTCTAGCTTTAATGATATTATCATCAGATTGTCTGTTAGACCATGTATAAGGTGTACCAGAGAAACCCAAGTCATTTAAATCAGAGCTAGATATACAGTCTTGTATGAATGGAAACTCTACAGTACTAGGATTAGTATTGGTGGATCTCTCATGAGTGTGCATTGTTATATTCAAGTCACCCATGAGTATCCAAGGTTGATTGACTCTAGCACCAATATTTTTAATGTAATTCCATTGTTCCTTTCTCTCATTATAGTATGTAGAACCATAGAGGAAAGTTACTAGGAATTCGGGCCTACTTGCATCATAGGTTATTAAGACATTTATCATCTTATCATTTGAATGTACCAAGTCACATTGGAAGCCACTCTTCCATAGAAGTGTTATACCCCCAGAGAGACCAGCAGAAGAGTGACACCAAGAGTTTGGGTAATTGAATCTCCTAAGATACTCATACATTTTTAACTCACTATTTTTAGTCTCACAGAGAAAAATGACATCTGGATTTTGGGATCTTATTAGATTCCATAAGGCAGTTCTGGTATTAGGGTTGCTGAAGCCCTGGCAATTCCACGACAAGATTTTCATAGTTAAGATATGAGAATAAGCTAAATCAAGCCTAGACTTAAGACCAGAAGTAATGTTATTGATAAAATGGGATACAGAATATCTAATTGGATTGACTACTTCAATACAATAAGCAGAGTTCTGAGTGCCAATGTAAGAAACTAAATCACTTCGAATTTCAGTCAATTGAGAGACAGCAAACAAACAGACACAATTGAATTGGGGGGAATTATGATTTCTAAACTGGAAATTCGAGCTAGAGGGAATGTTAATAAATTGGACAGCAGAAACCAAAACCCTAGATTCAATAATTCTACACAGAGAAAGCAAAAATTGAAAAGGCAATTGAAGGGAAATATGCAAATCAAAACACACAAGATATTTAGAAACAAATTGGGTTATCGAAAAAACCTGAATCAACCATAAGTACTTCAAATATCCCCTCAATTTACTTAAAATATAATATGGAAAGGCCGGCCCACTCATTGCCAATTGGTTTTGAGTTGGATGCCCATATTTTAACATGGTATCAGAGCAGTTTATTTGTGTCGAGTCATTTATCCGCATGTTTACTCCGCGTCACCCGATTTACTGTCCGCATGTTAGACCCAACGAGGCTACACGTGAGGGGGGCGTGTTGAGATTATTAGTCACATTGTATGAGAAGTCTAAGATCCTGCGGTTTATATATTCCTTAGGGCCTCTCCACTCATTGCCAACTGGTTTTGAGTTGGATGCCCGCAGACTTTAACATGGTATCAGAGCTAGGCCCGTACGCGGGGTGTAGGCCCGATTTTGGCCACCGTGACCGAATTTGTCACTTATGCACCCATGACCCGACTTTGGTCATTACGTACGTAGGTCCACGTGCTAGGCCGAGTTACTGGCCTTACACGTGAGAGGGCGTGTGGAAGGACAATAGTCCCGCATTGCTAATATCCCCTTAATTAACTTAAAATATAATATGGAAGGGCCGCTCCACTCATTGCCAATTGGTTTTGAGTTGGATGCCCATATTTTAACATGGTATCAGAGCAGGTTATTTGTGTCGAGTCATTTGACCGGCGTGTTGAGATTATTAGTCCCACATTGTATGGGAAGTCTAAGACCCCACGGTTTATATATTCATTAGGGCCTTCTCCATTCATTGCCAATTGGTTTTGAGTTGGATGCCCGTAGATTTTAACAAGTTGATTAATAATTCAGAAAAACAATATCTCTGATTGTCTGTGAGCTCATGGAGGTTTTAACGGGGTGGACGTTTAGGTTTCCATGAAATCCGAGGAGATTAGTAAACGAAAATGACTCCAGATTACAGATCATCTTGTAATGAAAAATAAAGAAGAGTAAACTACATATGAATATATCACGTGAACTCACGTGACACGTACTCGATCTTTCCTTTTTCTTTATTCCAAGTGATATTTTCTTGATCAGAAAGTGATACCTACTCTCGACCTATCTATTCAACAGCATTCACGGATGTCTTGATGTAATGCTTCACATTGTGTGGTGTATGTACACCGAGTCCCGGTTCATCGATAAAGATAAGGTGGTGGATTAAAATAAAAGTGAGGTTAACTCGCCTTTGATTACAAACCCAATTGTAGTACTACTAATAATCTAGTTGCCGACCATCATGTACGGACGGACGGTTTCTATCCGATGATTACAATCTAACAACAGTAAGCTATAAAAAAAAATCTTGACGTGTTGGTAGTGTTTCGAAGAGCCAAAATCGTGAGGCCAAGCATTCTAATTCAAGTTAATTTGCCGTTTCCATCTAGTTTTATAATGCAAAAAAGATTATCGTCTGACTTAGCTTTCGTTCCTTACTGTATGGCAACGGCCAAGCATTCTAATTCATGTAACCCTGGTCATACTTGAATGATGATGCTCTAGTTGGGAGCAGAACAACATTGTAATCCCAATGTTTGATAGAAGATTACCTTACTTATTATATTCCCTAGCTATTCAACGGTGATTTTCTTAATTTTTGGTCGACGTTAAAAAGTGTGTTCCCACTTTCGAATGATGGTGTTCTATGAATCGAGAGTCATTATTTATACTCCATGAGTCCAATCCATTATCATATGGTCTAAGGTATCATAAAAGCATATTTTCCATTACTCTAAATAAAGAGCTCCACCTTAATTGCTTAACGATGACTTGTCCTTGTCACAAAGTCTAGAACACATTTTTTTTTTCACAAAATTGGACAATCAACCCAATAATGACAGTTTTTAGATGAAAAAAACATGTAAAAATTGATACTGTTTAAATGGACGAGAATGTAAAAACAGTCAGGATGTAAATAGTTTCATTCTACCCATTTTCAAATACTTTTTCTTATTTTTAATTTATATCAGGATGCATAAAGTTTCACCCTCGCTATTTTTTTAAGTTTAAACCAGGATGAATCCAGATTCTTTTTCGCTATTTTTTTGGTGTCCATTTCACCCATACTAATTTTTACTCGTCCATTAGAACCATATTTTAAAAATATTTGGACAATTGATCCAATTTCTCTTCTTTTTTTTTTCTTCTTTTAAACCAACGTCCACAAAATTCTTAGTATACTCAAATATATGCGTACATGTGTCTTCTATCTGAAACCCGTGACTCCCATCACCCAATTACGACCTTCCTTTCACATTTGCTTTTCTTTTTCCGACGTTGTTTTCTTCTATTCCTAAAATAATCCCATTACTAATTATGAGAACCATTTTGTTTAATTTCCTAAAATTTTAGGAGTACGATTTTTGAGAAATAAAAATGAGTGCTTATAACCCATTGTTGTTGCGAATGATAAGCTCTTTTCTCCAAATATTTTCTTTCCCAAAACTTTTTTCATTTTTTTCAATCCAACATTATACACTTATAAGTTCATTTGGACCGTTCTTAGTGACGTATATGATCTTATTATTAACTTTTCAATCATCACAGATATTCTCGTCCCATTTTGAATTTCCAGAATACACTTTTTCTTTTCTTCTTCTTAGAAATGTTACTTCTCATATGGTTGTTTCCTTTATCACATCTCCCCCTCCGTAAGACAAGCAAGCTTAATTGAAATCCTTATTCTTGTTTGGTTCACCAAACGGAAATGGTTAACCAAACAGATTAGGGACTAAAATGTTAAACAAAATAGAGACTGTTTAGTTAAGAAATATAAATAAAGATTGAAATGCTTAACGGAATAGGAACTTAAAAATAATAATATATGAAATTATTTATTTACAGAAATGACATTTGTATAAAAATAAAGATAAATATTTTAAAATTCGCATCTTCCAAATGGTACGTCGGATTTTTGTGAATTTTATATATTTGGAAAGCACTTTCAATCACCTACGCAACGAGTATAAACAACCATTTCAAATTTTGACTTTTTAATATATTTATAGTTCTCCGGAAAAATATTTATAATTTAAAGGTATATTGAAAGAGCTTATGTACTTTTTATACGTTGTCTATATAATGCTCAAATACTTCACTCGATATACTATAAAATTACTTAGAAGAATCTACAGATTTTAGTTTCGATACTAAAGATTACCTCCGTTTCATTAAAAGTGATACTTTTAAAAAAAAAAAAACTTTCCATTTCTTTACCTAATATTAGGCTAAATTGAAAAGTAAAATGAAGGTACCACATTTCAGAAATGGAATGAAAAATTAATTTTGCCGACGTACATCGCACGTGCTCACTACTTGTTAGATTTAAGACCGGGACGGAGGGAGAAGGTGGTCAATGGAGAACAGGATTAGCATCAGGGTGATTTTCAAGTCCCGTGGGTGCAAACTTGGTGTGGCATAATTGAAATTTTTATTATTTGTGGGGTTCAATGTAAACTTATATTCACAATCCAACTTTTACCTTTCTGTATTTTTAGGTTTTACCTATATACCACCCACGCTTTTCCTAAGTACCACTCATTCTAAATAACTAAATAATTTTTAACCTGATTTGAAGTGGGTGATAAAAACACACTTTCCTCCGTGACTATAACAACCACCTATAACAGGAGTTCACCACCTTCGATTAACTAAATTCAATGTAACCATGTATAGCATCTTAATCTTTCTGATTAGAAGAAGAAGAAAAAACATCTTAATCCTATTGAGATTAGGTTTTAGTTTTAGTTTTAATTGTAATTTTAATCTTAATCTTAATCTTGAATTTTATTTTATTTTAAAAATTAAGTTAGGGTTTAATCTTAGTTTATTTTGATCGATTAGGTTCTGTTTTGGACGAGACAAATTAAGTTTTGATTTGGTTCCAATTTAGAGAAACTATGATTACAAAATTTGATTCATTCCATTATAGGAACAAACGCTAGGCTTTACCAATTTTTTGTAACATGATTTGAAAACTTTATAATTAAGATCCATGAATAGTTGATTAACAGTGTTCCCTTAGGAGATAAATGTGGTGGTGTAGCAAAATGGGATAGAATTATTGAGAAATTATCTTTAAGCTAGCTGGCTGGAAGAAACCTTTATTATCTAGAGCTGGCAAAATTCAGTTGATCAACAATGTTCTCGCTAGCTTGCCAATCTATTACATGTCCCTTTATGAAATTCCTAATTATGTTCTTAAGAAGCTAGAGAAGATTATGAAGGATTTTCTTTGGCATGATAACAAAGGAAGAAAGAAATTACATTTGGTAAAATGGCTTGCTCTTAGTAGAAGGAAGAAACATGGAGGGCTTGGTATCAAAAATTTGAAGAAGGTGAATCAAGCTTTGCTCAATAAATGGTCATGGAGATATGCAGTTGAAGATGATGCATTAAGGAAGTCTACTGTGGAGGAAAACTATGGGCCAGGAGAGGTAGCTTGGAATTCCAAAATTCCAACTTGCACTTATGGGAGATTTGTCTGGAGATCAATTATGAAACATAACTCCAACTTCTTGAAGTTTGTCAAATTTAAAGTTAATGATGGTGCTCTCTGTAGATTTTGGGATGACAACTAGATTTATGATACTCCAATTAAGACTTGCTATCCAAATCTTTATGCTCAATCAAGGGTAAAACATTCTACTGTTGCTGAATTGGATTTCACTATTGGAAATTTTGTGGTTTGGAATCTGCATACTCCAACAAGACTAAAAGCTGAAGCAGGAATAGCTTATGCTCTTGTTTCTTCTGACTTGAGTGATTTCAACTTCAACATGGATTCTGCAAATGAGCTGCAATGGTGATTGACTAAAAACAAGCTTTTTTCTGTGACAGATTAACTGCAGAAGAAGCCTCTCTATGACAATTAATCTCTCTATGACAGATTAATGGCAGAAGAAGCATCTCCTCCTAATGGTACTATTTTCTCTCTAATCTGGCAGCTAAAATGGCCACCTAAAATTGGTTTTTTCCTGTGGTTAATTTCTTATAACAAGATTCTCACTAGAGATCTTCTAAGAAGAATGAGAATAGAAGTGCCGGAGAATTGTTCGTTCAGCAATGAAGTTGAAACCAGTTCCCATCTTTTGCTTCACTGCTCCTTTGCAAGGCAAGTCTGGGAGGATTTTATGGGTAAGTTGAACTGGTTTTTCTCAATGCCTAGTGATATCACTACTCTGCTACATGCTTGAGGTTTATTGCAGTACAACAAAGATAGTACCACTGTCTGGAGTTTTATTCCTGCTGCCATTATGTGGAGCATTTGGAAAGAAAGAAATGGTAGAGTCTTCTCTGACACAAGAAGTACTGTGGGAGCTGTTATTAGTAAAGTTATCTACTGCTTATTCATTTGGGCATTGGCTATCAAAGACTTTGAAGATGTTGATTCTTCTGTTGTTATGAGAAACTGGTGTAACATTTATTTTGAGCCTCATTAAGTTGATAGCTTGTTATCAACTTTTACTTCTCTTTGTTTTCTTGTATCTCTTGTTAGGGTGGTATAATTCTTTTATATCATCTATTTTTTAATCAATATATCTCTTCTTTGCCAATAAAAAAAAAAAAAAATCCATGAATAGTTGTATGTAGTATTATGAAGAGGGACGATGGTGACTGTGGTTCTTGTATGTGGCAGTGATAATGGCTTAATGGGTGTTATGTCTTATGGCGGTAGTATAAAAGATGAATTTTTATTACGCACTCTAAATTAGGTCGACACTTATTGTATTTCTAGAGCGCGGGTGGTACATAGGTAAGGTGTGGGTGGTATTCAGGTAAAACCTTCTTTTACACGACCATATATCTTTATATAGACTAAAACTAAAGAAAAGTAACAAAATTGTGTCTGCAACAATATTGTATAGGTATCGAGGACTTGTGGATAATCAAAAATCAATTGAACCAAAATCTAGTATACTGATATATACTATGGTAATTATTTTTCGCGGAAATGGTAAGCTTTTATATAATGCGAGCTTCCATATTACTTTAAACTGCATTAAAAAGGAATTTATAAATGCCCGGATAAAATTTCTTTGACCCCATAGTGTATCCGTTCAGACTTCGTCCCTGATTTAAGAGAATATGCCGGTGGCTATTAACTACTTAATTCTAACGCAGAAAGAGATATAATGTTTACCTATGAATAAGTGCATAAATTAAAATATGAATTATCTACCAAAACAAAAACAAAAAATATATGAATCATAGACTGATGACTAACCAAATTTACTTCTATAAATCATCTCAATCATATCGGAAGTCACATTAAATAAGTGTGGTTTGCACAATAACAAGTTGACATTCTTTTATATATAGCAAAATGTACTTTGAGTTTCCATTTCGATTCTCAAAAAATATGGTTTGTCAAGCCTTATTTTATTTTATTTATTTTTGCTCGATCATGGTCTGTCAAGTATATATGGGTACTCGTTCCAGACTTCCAGTTATATTGTTATTAAACTCTAAATTAATTTTCTTAGATTTCGCATTCTGATATTAGGATTGGCCTTCCAAAATGATACGATAAGTCGGGGCAGCTGGAAATAGTACTTGGCGCTTGATTAACAAAACTTGATTAGTTAGTAGTATTATCTGTTAGTTTAAGGGCACCAGTTAATACGAGTACGTGCAAACGTTAACCCCTACCAGCGTTCTTGCAAGCTTCAACTCACGTGCTTTTACAATTTATGTTTGTACTCTTCGATAACACTGGGAGAGGATAATCGCTTCCCCAGATACTGTATCTGGAAGGAGCTGAATTGTTGTTTAAGATTTACACGACTTATTATGAGTAATGTACAATATATATACATTGGTTTTCTCCAAATACGAATTATTTACCAATGATCGAGTATGTCTACAAACGCAGCCACATATCTTATCTCTCCAAGATACTCATCTCTAACTAATACTCCTCCATCCCTAAATTAATTTCTCATCTGCTAATTTGGGGAAATATGGAACGAACTTAGTGCTAGAGTTCACGCAAGGGTCGAGGATTTTTCGTTTTGATTAACTAACATTCAACTTTGTAGTGTTTCTTTGTATCGAAACTTCTTTGTTTGCTCAAATAACTATGAAGACATTACAAGTTGTAATCGGTATTATGCTTTTCTTGCTAAAATTATTTTGGTTCTCTTTTTTCTTTTCTTTTGTGTGCTCACTCTACTAATGTTTATCCTTTTATTTATATTTTAATAAATATATTTTCTTTCTATCAAAAAGAATACTAGAATGCATGGGCCAAAGCTATTTACTGCAGGAATTATGTGGTGCATCTGGAAAGAGAAAAATGATCGTGTGTTCACAGACTCAAGCCTTGATGTTTAAGCTGTGGTTAACAAAGCTATTTACTGTATTTTTTCTTGGGCTCTTGCCTTTAAGGATTATGGAGCTGTTAACTCCTCTGAAGTTATGAGAAAGTGGTGTAATATTTACTTTCAAACTTAACTGAGTTTTGGTAGCCTATTACCAACTCATCCATGTTTCATTCTTGTACTTTGTTAGGGTGGTATAATCCTGTTATACCCTCTCTTTTTTAGATAATCAAATCCTTTCTTCATCGATTAAAAATAAAATAATAATAATAATAATACAGGGGCTAAAGCAAATTACTTGTACCTTTTTTATTTGATTGGTAACCGACTACTTCTACCAGTGAGAAGAATAAAGCGCAAACCATTATTTTCTGTTCGGCCAATCACGCCAGTCAATGTTCCACCTAGTCTGCATTGGACCACGCCGACTCAATATCACCCAAAAGTTTGTTTAAGCTAGACAATTATCAAAGTTGACATTTAGTTTTTTGTCTCTGAGTCCAAGATCTGACCTGAGCTAGACTTCAACAGTGAACCGAGTTAGCAAAGCCAAACAAGAATAATAGCTTTAAAATGGGTGTTAAATTGTATAGATATAGAGTACTAAAAATATCAGATCCCATCACCAATAATCAAATTTAGTTCATTTTAAAATTATGTACTAACATGATTAGTAAATAATTTAATCAAAACAGTCCTTGAAACCTTTTCTTTTTCTGGCAAAGCGTTAAGGAGGTTAATGACACATACTTAATCATAATTAGACGAAGTTTTGTCGCTACAAACATTGATGATTAAAAGGTTCCTATATTCTATTCATCTAAATTGTAACCTCTCCTAGTGGAGCAACAAACAAAGTTAGAAGTTCCTAGTTCTGAGAGCAAAATCAAATATGAGAATAACAAATTCCATTTCCTTGAGCTTTGATTGGGCCGAATTAGATTACATACATATACCCACTGCATTTGTTCCTCGGCTATATCTAAAAGATGGAAAATCTAATTCCCTTATGAAACCTATGATAAGTTGATAGCTTTTATCAAGTTCAGGAATCTGGATGCTTTTGGCCGGTTGCACATTCGGCCAGTAATTTTGGTAGAGTATACAGTACTGTAACAATAAAAGCAGGGAATCCAAAAGATTGATTTTACGTCTTAAAAGTTACTCCACTAATCATTATTAATAGTAGGCGCTAATGTAAATAAGAACCTGCTTAGGCATATCCTTCCTAATTAAGACGATTTTATCCGGAGATTAGAGATGTTTAAGATATAAAAAAGATGTTACTCCCTCTGTTTTTGGAAAAGAGATACTTTCACTTTATTATTTTAAAATGAAAAAGTGAAAGTATTTCTTTTCCAGAAATGGAAAAAATATTTTGTATATATAGCATACTTTGTTAATGTGTGACTATTATTGTTCATCGACTTCATTCCAGTTTGTACGCCCCCTAGTCAGGCAAAACCCATATCAAGACTAATAACCCAGGTTATCACTTGAATGAAATTAGTAATATTACAAGTATAAATAAATGATTAGCTAGGATGACAAATTTACCCTTCATAAAGAGGAAACACGTGCACCTTTGTAATAAAAGTCTACGTTATAAGCTGGCATCTTCTCCATCTCCCGTCTTCTATAAATACTCTCCATCATTTGTTAACTTCCTCATCAATTTCATCACAAGCAAACTTTTTATACATCCATTGAAGCGCAACTTAGCAGAAACAAAGCTATGGTCTTCAATATAACCTCCATTAAAGCAGCTTCAAATGGTGCATGGCAAGGAGATAACCCACTGAATTATGCTTTTCCTCTCTTGATCATCCAAACAACTTTAGTTTTACTTGTCAGTCGTTCTCTTGCTTTCCTTCTTAAACCTCTCCGACAACCGAAAGTCATCGCTGAGATAGTCGTAAGTATATCTCTGTTCATCTCTAGCTAAGACTTTTCTCTACCGGTATACAAAGTATGTCATTGATTCGATGAAGTCGTGGGGTAATTAATGTCTTTTGTACCATTAAGGAGTACTATTATTTTAGTTTTATATCTCTCTTTTTGTTGGCTTCCTAAAGATGTTTTTTATGTCTTTGTTAGGGTGGAATTCTATTGGGGCCGTCGGCATTAGGAAGAAACAAAGAGTACCTAGACCGAATATTTCCGCATTGGAGTGCACCCATACTCGAAACAGTAGCAAGTATAGGACTACTATTCTTTCTATTTCTCGTCGGTTTGGAACTCGATCTGACTTCCATACGGCGAAGTGGAAAAAGCGCTTTCAGCATTGCAGCTGCTGGAATTTCACTACCATTCGTAAGTGGAATTGGAGTAGCAGTTGTTCTTCGGAAAACTATCGATGGAGCTGAAGATGTTGGTTTTCCGCAGTTTGTAGTTTTTATGGGAGTAGCCTTATCAATTACAGCTTTTCCTGTGCTGGCTCGAATATTAGCCGAATTAAAATTATTAACAACTCGAGTTGGTGAAACAGCTATGGCTGCAGCTGCTTTCAACGATGTTGTGGCATGGGTGTTACTAGCCTTAGCTGTAGCTCTAGCTGGTAACGGAGCCGAAGGTGGACCTAAAAAAAGTCCACTTGTTTCTGTATGGGTATTACTATCCGGTGCTGCTTTCGTTGTTTTCATGATGGTCGTAATTAGACCAGCTATGGCTTGGGTTGCTAGAAGATGTTCACCGGAACATGAAGGCGTGGATGAAGCTTATATCTGCTTGACTCTGGCCGGGGTTCTGGTATCGGGATTTATGACGGATTTAATCGGAATACATGCAATTTTCGGTGCATTTGTATTCGGACTAGCAATTCCAAAAGAAGGGGTATTTGCAGGAAGATTAATAGAAAGAATTGAAGATTTCGTTTCGGGTTTACTGTTACCGCTTTATTTCGCATCAAGTGGTTTAAAAACTGATGTTACTAAAATCCGTGGCGCTGCTTCATGGGGATTATTGGCACTTGTTATTGCTGTTGCTTGTGCAGGGAAAATATTGGGTACATTTACTGTAGCTTTGATGAATAAGATACCTGTTAGAGAAGCTTTAACACTTGGTTTGCTTATGAATACAAAAGGTTTGGTGGAGTTAATTGTTCTCAACATCGGCAAAGAAAAAAAGGTATGTACTGTATATTTAATTTATTTTTGGCTTCAATTTTCGTTTTTCTTGTCTCCTCTTATTACGTCTATAAAAGAAGTTTAGAAATTTGAGTACTTGAAAATGCTTATGAAACTTAAATCTAGTTTTAGTTGTACCTAACCCAGTAGTTGCATCATGGGAGATGTCTACTTTGTTCACGGTCATCATCGGATTTCTGCTTTGGCTATAAAGATACAACTCTGTATCTTTTGAAAAAACTATGAGAAATATACCGTGAAGACAACAATGGCTTTTACCTTATCTCAGAATCTGTCATACTCGAAAATAGTCGGATTTTGACTTTTCAATCTTGGGTTTAATAATACTACTTTATTTGGAGCAATATAAACAGCAAACGTATCCCCGCGCAAGATAGTTTGAAAATTTTATTTTCCTTTGTTTACTTGAAAAGATAATTTCTATAGTCTAGGTAACGAGGATGGATCTAAAGCAACGTGTCGTGCTTGGGTATCCCAAAGTGTTTGGAAATTTCTAGGATACTGATTTTCTTTTCCTTATTTTAACTATTTCGGTCGTAACTAATAAAAAATTCATTCCTAGAAGAAATTTTCTTATTTGAGAATTCAGAAAATTTATTTATATCCAAGTTAATTTCTATAACAAGTATGATTTCTAAAACCATTACGATTTTAATCGGTTTCTTTGTTCTTTCCGTTCTTTTAACTTTTTGTATGAAAATCAAGTCATGACGGATGCCTTGGAAAAATAGCTGACAGGTACATTTAATAGTGAGATTTTTCTATAATGTAAGATTTTGGGTAATTCGTGAGATTCTTGTTTTCATATGCCAATTTTTTAAAAGCTATTTCCAATCGTACCATAAAACTAGAGCACTTAGTAGGGCACATGAACAATAGTGGGTCACGTGCATGAACTCTAATGGTCCTAATCAGTAGGTTGATTCGCCAGCCATTAAAATAGTCATGGCTGACACACGTAATATAAATTCATCGTCACTGTAATTTGCACTGCCTTATACTGATTGATTAAATTCATATACTCAGGTCCTAAACGATGAGATATTTGCGATCTTAGTCCTAATGGCCCTATTCACCACATTCATGACAACGCCGACAGTTATGGCTGTTTACAAACCTGCGCGTGGAATATCTCCATATACTCGAAGAAAACTTCAATCTGAGTCGTCACCGATTTCTGCTTCTAAAGAAAAAGTACTTCGTTTACTTGCTTGTGTACATGGGCCAGGGAACGTCCCTTCCCTCATAAATTTGATCGAATCAACTCGTGCAACAAAGAAATCCCCACTTAAACTCTACGTGATGCACCTAGTGGAACTCACTGAGCGTTCATCCGCAATCATAATGGTTCAACGCGCTCGTAAAAACGGATTCCCCCTCATCAACAGTAAGAAACATAGAAAAGGCGAGTCACAGGACCGAGTTACCATCGCTTTCGAAGCATACGGTCAACTTGGGCGAGTCGATGTGCGGCCAATGACTGCCATATCAGCTTTGCCAACCATGCACGAGGATATTTGCCACGTGGCAGAAGAAAAGAGGGTTACGATGTTGATCTTACCTTTCCACAAACAAGGTCACCGAGGGGAAGTCGGTGACGTGGAGATGGAAAATGTGGGACCAGGTTGGAGAACTGTTAATCAAAGGGTTCTAAAAGATGCACCCTGTTCAGTTGCGGTGTTTGTGGACCGTGGATTAGGCAATGGGGGCCAACAAACACCAGGGCCTAATTCCTCGTCTGTTAATGTTGCTCAAGGTGTCTGTGTAGTGTTTTTTGGCGGACCAGATGATCGTGAAGCCTTAGAATTTGGAGGAAGAATGGCTGAACATCCTGGTGTAGCTGTAACGGTTGTACGATTTGTCGAAAAAGACGGAAATGAAAATAACGGCGTTATTCTAATGCCAACACCCGATAAATGTACCGATACAAATTACAGTTTCTCCACAGCCGTTATGGATCGTGAAAGAGAACTGGTGCGGTTTCTTTTCGTTTTAGTTTATCTCCTAAGATTGAATTAGGTCTAATGAGTTACGTACTAATTCTTTTTTGGTTTGAATTTGGAATAGGAGCTGGACGAGGTTGCCGTGGAAGAATTTCGAAAAAGATGGAATGGATTATCGACATACGTAGAGAAAAAAGCGAGTAATGTAGTAGAAAGTGTACTGTCGATTGGAAAAAGCGGTGAATATGAATTAATAGTAGTAGGAAAGGGTCGATTTCCATCGACGATGGTAGCAAGTTTAGCAGAACATACAGCTGAACATGCAGAATTGGGACCAATCGGAGATATATTAGCTTCATCGGGAGGTGTGAACTCATCAGTTTTAGTAATACAGCAACATGACGTCGTTCACACTAATGAAGCTCCTGTCTCGAAGGTATTTGTTAGTGATCAGCAAGAAGGCTCAACTGGCACTAGTTATACTGCATCTCCATTGAAAGAAAACCATGTCCCTTCTAATTTGGTGTGATTATGCTAGCAAATTAAATAAAATATGTGAATGTAAATAACGGGGTTAACCTAAGAGCCATGTTGTACTATTAATTCAAGGTTCAGTTGGTTGGTAAGGAACTGAAATCAGAAGTTCCACTGCTTGTAAAATTTCATAAAAAATGAAAATAGTGTTCCTTTCCTCTTCCATTTTCCACATTAGTATGAAAACTACAAACTGATATACACAACATTTTACTTTGTTGGGCAGATTCAAAGAACGCTAATGACGCCAACACTAGAGAGTCAAAACCTTGAATCAAACGTTTAAACCATGGTGCAAATGAGGTACTAGATGAGATTTTTTTTGATGAGGGCCAATATTGATGGGCCATCACGGATGAATAGGAGTTCGACATTTGTCCCTCCTTTTCTTATCATTTTTAACTAATTACTATTTTGACTATGTACACCCAAAATTACCCTTCCCCAAATCTAATTAAATCTTATTAGTTATCTAAAAATGTTAACTAACCTTAATTAAGATATAACCTAATAATAATATTATTAAAAATAGATGTTCACTGTGAAAACACGATATACTCTCACGTTCTTTTATCTTTTCACACAAGGTGTTTATGTTCAATTTTATATTCGCCAAGGGTTGTTGCTTGTCACCTTAATTTCTTTTTGTACTATTCTGTCAAGCCCATTTAGCATAAGAGACAAATTGGGAATAGAAGGGTCAAACTAGGATGAACAAGCTAACAACCTTGCGTCTCTCTGGTTATATTGCACGCTATATAAATACTGCATGATATATTAGCACATCTGTGAGGTTCTTAAATTAAAGGTCCGGTTCTTAAAATGTGCAGTATTAAGTAGAGATAAGGACCGTATGTTAGATAGGTGCTCATGGAAGGTACCTAACTCAGCTGATTATCCCAGTTTCTCAAAATTTTATGCGTTTCAGGAGGTCCCAGGTTCGAATCCCCAATGGCGGAATATTACAGAAATTAACATGGAAGGTAGTGTTAATTTGCCCCCCTTGTGACACAATCTCAGCCCCCATCCGCTTCGGCTCCCTTGCCTAGTTACCCATGAGGCTCGCTGGTAGGCTGGCACAGCAACCTGTTCAATTAATTTAGTAGTATGTTGTTGGAGCTTAGCTTGTTAGGCTTCCAACTAGTTAATGTAATACTCTTTACCAAATAATAAAAAATATAATATAATTATGAATTAAGATTATTAGATAATATATTTGTTTCATTTCTTAAGGATATTCCATCAATATTTAAGACGTAGAAAACTACCATTAATTTGGGAGAAAAAGTTACCAACAATTAATAAAATTAACAAGATTTGTGGAAGGGTAAATCGGGTGTAAAAATTGAAAACTTTAATTAGTTAAAAACGGTAATAAAAAAGAGGGACAAATGTCGAGTTCCCATTCGTCCCCATGCCCCTATCCGTATTTGCCCCCATCAAAAAAATTCTCTTGAGGAACCGACCAAATGGCAATTTGGTCCATACGATAGTACTTACCAGTTTAACCTATTATATCATACGATAGGAATCTATCTATATATTTTTATAGTAGAAACTATCAATAATTCCTGATACAAAACATATTATATCACTTCGGTCTTATTTATTTCGTCCAATTACTTTAAGATCTTTTTTTACAAATTATACACGCGATGACGTCATCATTTTTTGAAAATGTGTCAGAACTATTCTTTTTTCTGTCTTCTTGGTATTTAAGCAAAAAAACTTGAAAGTAACATATTTCTCAAACCGCAAGTCGTAATTCAATAAATTTTATATATTCGGAAAGCTCTTGACAGATCTCTACATAGAGTATCCATTTTACTATTTTTTGAAATTTTATTTTTTTATATTATTATTTTGGCTAAAGATAAACTACAAAATGAACTGCTAGAATTAATGAACTATCATTACGAATACATTTTGCGAGTTCATTTCATAGAATCATGACGAGTGAAATGACGAGGTGACCAAGTACACCACAATCTTTTCGTACAACCTATTCAAGACACACCTTGCGCAATCTGCTATAGACAGATACTGTCAAGAAGATAACAACCACAAGATGTCCACTTGGTATATAATCAAAGTTCGGAACCGATCCACCTATGGGATCAAACCAAGTGTGTAATTAACGTATAGTGCGATTACTTTATTACAACTAAAAGAATAATTATATTGCGGAAAGTAAAGTAAAAGCACACAACAAGTTTTTATTATCGAGGAAACCGTTGTTGATGGGTGAAAACGATTAGTTGGTTTTTGAGGAAAAGTGGGAGCAGTTCCTCGATCGAGTAAATTGCTTAAACCTTTAACAGATGCACTGCACGGGAGTGCTTTGAGTTCGAAAGACCAATATGTAGGACTCCGGCCTAAACCAAGACAACGGTCGTTCCAGAGTCAATTCGGTCACAGAGAGGGATGAGGGTCGATCTGTAGGATGGAAGATGAGAAGTTTGTGAGATCAATGATGATCGAAAGGTTGTGGATATGTTGGAGACTTCTGCAAGTTTTGTGAACTATTGAGTTCAGATATGATAAGTTCTGATAGATTCTGTTATGTTCTTCAATCATGGATTGATGAACTTATTTATATTGCAGAAAGAGTAAACACATTGATCCCTAGTAAGTGTGGCGGTTGCAGAGGAGTGGAAGAGTGGGGAAGTGGGAAATCGTGGTTAAACTAGTTCCACATGCGTGGGAGAATTGGATGATTGTCCATCCACTACTTTTCTAACTCCTTCAACTGCTTGTACGACTTACTCACATTTCTCATCGTGTATGTACACACGTGTTGTAGGTCACCAGACCAAAACCCTAGTGAATATCCCCTATGTGACATGATTGATGTCTCATGAATGTGGAGTCTGCAAGGCAGACGTACATTTAGTTGGTCAATTGTTGACTTGGCTAGACCATGAGTCTTAGCCTTGATGAGTCGAGCACAATGGATAAATGTGGTATGCTCTGAGACTCATGAATTGAGCATAAGGTCTCTCCTGGGACATGATAATGTAAGGATATCGAGTCTGATGAATTGTGATGTATCATTTTACCAGTTGAGGCAATAATGATGTTCTGATAAATCTGTCTCACATAGAGAAGTCTATTGAATAGATAAATCTGTCTCCCACAGAAATACCTATGAGTTTTGTTCCATCTTTTGATAAATCATGGTGAACAGAAACCAATTGATACACCGGACTTATATTCCCGAAGAACAGCCTAGTAATATCAATCACCTCATAATAATCTTAATCGTATGGTGGTGAAACAAGATATTGGGGAATCACAAACGATGAGACGAAGATGTTTCTGACTACTTTTTATCTTGCCTATCGGAGATTAAATCTCGAGCAAATCTTAGAGAAGATAACACTCAATTAGATAGAAACAGCAAGATCAGATCACGCAACTACAGAGAAAATAGTTGGGTCTGGCTTCACATTCCCAATGAAGTCTTTAAGTCGTTAACCTATAATGGTTTTAGGACAAACATAGGTTAAAGGAGAATCGACTCTAGTCACAACTAGTATCACACAGGAGGTGTGGGGAATAGGTTTCCCAATTGCTAGAGTCCTCCCTTATATAGTCTTCAAATCAGGGTTTGCAATCAATGTTACCTTGGTAACAAAGCAGTCAATATTCAGCGTTAGATGAAAACCTGATTAGACTCAAGCTAATATCTTTCAACCGTTAGATCGAACTTAGCTTGTTACACACAAATGAAAAGTGACTTCATTTAGATATGGGTAACCGTACCTAAACGTATACACCTTGTTGGCTCAACAATAGTTAACCGAAGTTAGCCATATGAACACTTTCATATCAACCTTGTTCATCTTAACACAACTGGTTCAAATGAAACTAGTTATAGAGTTGTTCAATTGTTTATATTCTCATAGAAGTATACAAGACACAATTGAAGCAAAATCGATTTTGATTCACTCGAATCAATTCATGAACATTATAGCCACGGTTTGCAAAAGATTGCATTCCTTATTATATAAATGTATTAGTTCATGAACAAACGTATTTTAGAACATAACCCACTCAAGTATGCAAACGGGTACGCATACCTAAGTATACGGATTTGGTCTGGGTTGTACGCATACTGTCGTACACCACCAAACTCAGTTGAATTCTCGGACTTGAACTTTACGCCGGTACGCATACGGGTATGCATACTAAGTTCCCGGACTTTAACTAACAAACCAGTATGCATACGGGTATGCGTACTATGGTTCCCGGACTTGGAATAACGTGCAACAGTTAGCATAAAAGTACGCATATTGTGTTATATCCAATCATGGCTAATTGTTCTAAACTCCCATTTCAATCATTGAAACATTCTTAGAAGATGACAATAGCTGTCTCATACAAACTATTAGCTTCAAATCAATTTTTCAAGTGATCGAATGATCAATACGAAACATTCCGAGTCTACACCAAATGATTGTCTCACACAAATCATATAAGATATTACCAGGCGATTTTCACATGATCATCTTTTGACTTTCGTCAAGAATATAAGATGAACTTGGTTAAAGCGAAAGCTTACCAACATATATTTCGAGAAATATGTGAGCGGGTTAAACTCAGCTCGAAATATAAAATGTGTATAATCGCTATACGACTTTTGTCCCAAATAGGAGATAGAGTAGAAATAGACTTTTGAGTGATAGCTGAGTTCAAGTCTCCACATACCTTTTGTTGATGAAGTTCCACAAGCTCCCCTTAGTAGTTCTTCTTCTTTAATCGATGAACGTCGTGAAGTCTAAAGCTCAACTACACATTCTATCCTAATCCGAGACTTAGCTATAAGTATACTAGAAATCAAGATGTCATAATTAAATAAGCTTGAGATAGCACCGCTTGCAAGTTCGACCGAGCAGTGCTCTAACATGTACTGCTAATTCAAAACTACTAAACTTGACAAACAAGCTTGATATAGCAACGCTTGCGAGTTCGACCGAGCAGTGCTCTAACATGTACTGTTAATTCACACTAGCAAAAGAAAGAAAAAAAACTACTCCCTCCGTTCCATTTTAGATAATGTTTTGAGAATTTTCACGCAGATTAAGAAATAGAGAGAGATATGAAAATTTTCCTTCTATGCCCATAAGAAAAGTCTTCAAACATTAATTGCTATTTGTGCATTTAAAAATAAACTTATAGTTCCAAGACAAAGTGTTAGGGCATTGTTGGTAGTTTTGGTGGAAAAATATGAAAACTATCAACTAATGTGGAACAAAAAAATAACCCTAGACACTCATCTAAAGTGGAACGGAGGGAATATCATATATATACTGACGGATCATATTAATCAAAATAAACTAGCGTTTTTCAGTATAACATATATGTATTACTGATTTATACTATCAAAATAAAAAGAAACTACCAGATATGCTCCGATAGATCATATTACTCAAAATAAATCAGTTCTTTTCAGTGCGGCATATACATACTGCTAATTTACATTGTCGAAAGCAAAAGAAAATATCATATATGCTCGATGGATCATATCTATCAGGGTAAACAAGGATTTTTCATGAGTATTGAAGATATGTACTAATGGATCTTTGTGCCACAAAAAAAATACATGTTACTTATGATGGTTATTCAAGCGCTTTCATCAGTATTGCATATATGTACTGCCGGGTCTATGTCACATAAAACAAAAAACACAAACAGCATGTCACTTATGATGGATATTCAAGCATTTTTCATTAGCATTTGAGTTATGTACTAGTGAATCTATCTCTCATATATATAACAAAAAATACAAACTGCATGTCACTTACGATTAGTATTTGAGTTATGTACTGGCGAATCTATCTCCTTGAACATAAAATACAAACTTTTATGTTACTTATGATGGTTATTCAAGCATTTTCATCAGTATTGGACATATGTACTGGTGGATCTATGTTACGGAAAATAAAAAAATACAAAGCGTAACACTTTTCATCAGTTGCTATGTACTGGTGAGTCTATCTCCTAGAACAAAAAATACAAACTGCATGTTACTTATGATGGTTATTCAAGCACTTTCATCAGTATTGGACATATGTACTGGTGGATCTATGTTACAGAAAACAAAAATCACAAACTAATGTCACATATGATGATTATTCAAGCATTTTTTATCAGTTTTTGAGTTATGTACCGGTTAATCTATCTCCTGGAACACTGTTGTATTGCTGATTCGAACAGTTAAAAGCAAAACAAACTATCGTATACGCACTGATGTATCATACTGATTAAAATAAACTAGGTTTTCCAGTACAACATATATGTACTGTTGATTCATACCTTTTGCTAATGCTTTTTTGCAGATGTAGATATAGGACTCTTCTCTAAGTGCGCAAAATACAAAAAACCAACATATAAACTAGGATTTTTGTTGGATATACATAAACTTGGGTTTTTGATGATTTTGTATGATTTCTTCACTATAGATCTAGGATTTGATGATTCCAGTCAATCTATCTTGGGTAATATCATTAACATATAATAACCATCTGGTTGTTTTGTTTTTGTTAATGGTTAATTTGACTGAAGAAGAGAAAGATAAAGACGGAAAAAGAACAAAATGGAAAAACAAATAAATTGGGAGAGAATGTATTTTTGTACACACGTTTGGGAAGTGGGTAGTTAGGTCATTTCCTTGTTTTGAATTATTTTGGACCTCTAGATAAATAAAAAATATGGTTAGACCCTATAATAAATAACTATATGGGCTTTGGACCAAACAACAAATTTCTCAATACCTTCTCTTCGCAAAAAAAAGAAAAAAAAAACTCCAAAGCTTGTTATGTCAACCTGAGAAGGATGATAGCCCCACCGACTAGCACAACCTAGTAAACTTTTAAAAAACAAAAAAATATATATAGCACATACCGGATGATAAGATAGAGTTTACTGGAGCTCCAACTCCATGAGTCTGATTCTCTGCACACTCTCTAACAAATGTTCACGTGACACTTAAATTTCGGCTTTTCTTAAATGTAGCCCACACATTTATTAACCATAACTCACAGTGCTTACGCTAACCAAACAGACCTTTATAATCATTCGATATAGCCCACAAAATTATATACAATTATTAAATATAGCCCAAAATAATAAGATAATCATTAAATCCCTAAATCAACAACAACAACAAAAGAAAAATCTAATTAAATTTATTTAAGATATTGGACATAATTAATGTTTTTGAAGAATAATCAATCCTCTCAATCGATTTTATTGTAATCATGATTGAGAAGAAAAAAACATCATCTTAGAGAAAAAAAATTTATAGTTTATGTTTATGGTGTTCTAGGATAATAGTGATGGAAAAGAATAAAATCTTAGTCAATTCCATTTCGATTGATGTTGTGGAATTTTCTTAAGAAAACAATTAGAATATACATCCCGATCAATTTTAATATAATCATGATTAAGAAAAATTATTTTAGAGAAAATTAGGATTAAAGTTTATTTTGTTTTGGGAGAAAATGAGAATTAGGGTTTATGTATAATTGATCAATTTGTGATAATACTAAAAGAACAATGATAATTAATTTTAAGTATGATTAAAAAGAACAATGATAATTAATTTTAAGTATTATTAAAAAAAAAGGTTTATGTTGATTTTGAGTAAGAGGGAGATTTAAGTTTAATTGTTAGTAAAAAAATAAACGTGTTTGGTTTTTAGTTTTAACTTTTGGCTTTTCATATTAACTTAAATTTTTTGGGTTTTGGTTAAGAGAATCCTAAATTTCTAACTCCACTGTTTTCTCACTGTATAAGCACTAGTGTAGCTGAAATCCTTTCTGCACATGAGGTGCCTTGAGCAAGTCTACGTGTTACTTCATAAGAACTTCTAGTCTAGGAATAAAATCAACTTGAAGCTTGGAATCGAATCTACAAAAGCCTTTAGCATCATCACTCTTTACTCTTTAAACAAAAATATAGAAAAAGACGAGCTTTAGTGATTGTTAAATTCTAATTCTTAATTCAGAATATAAACATAATTCTAATGATAAGTGCGATATATCATTAAAAAAAAACTTGGTGGGTGTTTCTTTTTATCATCAATGAATAATGAATATTAGAGCATATAGGTGTGGGAGCAGATTCGTCCAGCAGTATCTTTGAAACTTGTACTATTAAGCCAACCTAAATATTTTCGACTTTTTTTTTCCTTGCAACAGTTTTACAGTACCATAACATATCTGCCTATAAATACACCTGGTCTGCCTTCCAGTTTTATCAGAGATTTAAGGCACACAAAGAATTTCTATCTAGTGATGACCTTTAACAAAACCCACATTGAAGCTTCATCCAATGGTGCATGGCAAGGTGATAACCCATTAAACTATGCCCTTCCTCTCTTGATCATACAGACCTTATTAGTCCTCTTTGTCAGCCATTCGCTGACTCTATTTCTTAAGCCTCTTCGACAACCTAAGGTCATAGCTGAGATTCTTGTAAGTATGCATGTCTTCACTTCTACGCGCCTCATTTACATCGTTTAAACCAACAAAATTGCATGTTTCGAAGCATTACGTTTTGATGTTTTTGCTTATGTAATCTATGATTTATATATGCGACTCTGTCTGGTTTAATGCTTAGGGTGGCATTCTTTTGGGGCCATCAGCACTAGGCCGTAACAAAGCGTACTTAGATCGAATATTTCCACCATGGAGTGCGCCAATACTCGAAACAGTTGCTAGCATTGGACTCTTGTTCTTTCTCTTTCTAGTCGGTCTTGAACTCGATCTAAATTCAATTCGCCGAAGTGGTAAAAGAGCTTTCAGCATTGCACTAGCTGGAATCTTAGTACCTTTCATCTCCGGTGTAGGTGTTGCTTTGATTCTCCGTAAAACCATCAAAGGTGAACAAAATGTTGGTTTCGCTCAATTCGTAGTTTTCATGGGCGTGTCACTTTCTATTACTGCTTTCCCTGTGTTAGCCCGCATTTTAGCAGAACTTAAGTTATTAACAACCCAAGTTGGTGAAACGGCCATGGCTGCAGCCGCTTTCAATGACGTAGTCGCATGGGTGTTACTGGCCCTAGCTGTTGCCCTTGCAGAAGGTGGAGATCATAAGAAAAAACCGCTAGTGTCTGTATGGGTACTTGTGTGTGGTATTGCTTTTGTTATTATCATGTTATTTGCTGTTAGACCTGTCATGGCTTGGGTATCTAAGCGGTGTTCGTCGAGAGCAGACGAAACTTATATATGTTTAACCCTTGCTGGAGTAATGCTGTCTGGATTCGCGACAGATTTAATCGGAATACATTCAATATTTGGTGCATTCATATTCGGACTAACGATACCAAAAGGAGAATTTGCTGGAAAATTAATAAAAAGAACAGAAGATTTTGTTACTGGTCTTTTGTTGCCACTTTATTTTGCTTCAAGTGGACTAAAAACTGATATTACAAAAATGCATGGGATAGAAGCTTGGGGACTCTTAGTACTTGTGACAACAACTGCTTGTGCAGGAAAGATTGTAGGAACCTCTTTTGTCGCCATGATGAATAAGATACCTGTTAGGGAAGCGATGACACTTGGATTCTTGATGAATACTAAAGGATTAGTTGAGCTAATAGTTCTCAATATCGGCAAGGAGAAAAAGGTTTGTTTTCTTTCTTTTCTACCCCATAGTTTACCTTGTCGTCAAATCATATCATTCAGAAACACTCAAAATGAACTTTTAGGAAAATGCTAGTAGTAAAATGGAAATGACTGATATTATACGATAATGAATTTCAGGTCCTCAATGACGAGACGTTTGCCATCTTAATCCTCATGTCAATTTTTGCAACTTTCATAACAACCCCAAGTGTAATGGCTATTTACAAACCCGTGCGTAATTCTTCATCCTGTGATGATACTCGTAGAAGAAGACGGGAAACTGAATTCCCGTCATGCCGGCAGTTCAGTGATAACTCCGACAAGAAAAACCTTCGTATTCTTGCTTGCGTTCACGGAATAGGAAACATCCCTTCACTCATCAAACTCGTGGACTCAACTCGGTCTACTCAAGCATCATCACTCATCAAACTTTATGTTATGCACTTTATGGAACTGACTGAACGTTCTTCTTCTATTCTAATGGTCCAACGGACTCGCCGAAACGGTCTTCCGTTTATCAACAGAATTTGTAAAGGTGCTGAGCCAGGGGACAGAGTTTCTGCAGCGTTTCAAGGATACAGCGATCGACTAGGTCGAGTCAAGGTACGTCATATGACCACTATATCCGACTTGCCTACAATGCACGAGGATGTTTGCCACGTGGCAGAAGAAAAGAGGGTGGCGATGATCATCTTGCCATTTCATAAACAAGCTCGAAAGGGTGAGGGTGGCGACATAGAGACGGTGAATGTCGGACCGGGTTGGAGAGCCGTGAATCAGAGTTTGTTAACACATGCACCATGTTCTGTAGCTGTGCTAGTAGACCGTGGAATAGGCAGCGCTGATGAGCTTACAGGACCCGCTTCTGCGATTGTGGCACAGACAGTGTGTGTTATATTTTTTGGTGGACCTGACGATCGTGAGGCACTGGAGTTTGGGGGAAGAATGGCTGATCATCCAGGAGTAAATGTAACCGTTGTGAGGTTTGTTGAGCGGATGGCGGCAGAAAATAAAATCATTATACTTGATAGCATTTTAACTCCTGCTGCCCGTGAAAAGGTGTGATAATTTCTTCTTTCTCTTTCACTTCCTTGTTAACAACAGAATCTATGGACTAATCTGAATGTTGAACATGAATAAAACAGGAACTAGACGAGAATGCAATAACCGAATTTTGTATGAGAACGGACGGACTAACGATTTATATAGAGAAAGAGGCGGAGCGTATTGGCGAAGGAGTATTGACAATGGGGAGAAGCGGAGAGTATGGACTGATTGTAATAGGGAGAAGTCAATTCCCGACAAGAATGGTTGCAGAGTTTCCGAAAGAACATACAACTGAACATGAAGAGCTCGGGCCGATTGGTGATATATTAGCTTCAACAGATGGTGTTACTTCTTCGGTATTGGTAATCCAACAGCACAGTACTGTAGCAAATGCTGCTAATCCGACTCCAAAAATCTTGTCATTAGCTCCTGTAGGTTTCTCAGGCGGTAGCAAAACTGGCGCACCTCTAGACATCTCCAAAGCAGTATTTTCTACTGTTTAGTCAAAGTAAAGATCTGTGAGGATGCAGGTATTCACATTTACACCTCGGGACATTCATGTTACACATTGCAAGCCCCAGAACCGCATGAGTATCCAGATCCTTCTCATTCTCAAGGCAATCAAATTGGGACAGAATGCCACCTGTTCAGTATTTGGAGTGTCGCCCAATACAAAAGCATTTACATAAACAACGGGTGGAACCTTTCGGCCATTCAATAAGTTAGCAGGAACCTGATTGATCTTTCTGATTCAATTGCTAAGAATGCTACATTACTACTTGCGTACTTATATTAAAATAAATAAATGCAGGTTCTTGCTTTCCTACTAACATGGCTAAACCTGTGGTTTTTTTCATTTCAGAACCAATTATTGAATCAGTCGAACCAGACTTTTTTTTTCCTATTACATGTCTGGTAATTTCTCATCTGACAAACAACAAAACAAATACATACATGAAAAAGAATGCCGTGCAGGTCCTTATGAACATTCACCCCAAGACTGCAAAATTCAGGCAGATAAAACACACTACCGAGATCCAAAATATAATTTCTTGTTTAATGTATTTAATCTATACCGTGAGGTACAAAATTTATCAGCTAATATGGTTGGGTCAACGACCATCAAAGTTTAGAGCTGAGTTTAAAACAACACTTGCACTTAGTGAACCTACAAAAAGTAACGGAGAAAAAACAACCAACAGATATCAACCAAAGAAACCAAAAGTGTGCATATACCTCCAGTACAACAGCACTATCTTACCCCCTCAAAAAGTTCTGTACACTAAGGAGCAACCAACACTGAGCGAGCCTTCACTCTATACGTATAATGTGCCCTCCTAGTTAGCTTCAACTGCAAAACTGGCCACCATTATTACATCCAAACTGCTTTCCATCAGAAAGAAATGAAAATCTCCAGCTCGGAATATAGGATGGCCCCCTACTGTTTTCTTCTATGTATATATATGTGTATCTGTTCTTAATCCTACTTTAGGTCCCAAATTTTTTTCCAGCACCAGGTCCTCTTTATGCACCTCCAATGTTCTTTCAAACATACCAAAAAAAAAATCTGATTTAAGAAATTCATTCTAAATTGACACCCCTCCTCCTTGCAGCATCAATAACAACGCTCATGTTTCCTGTAACCTTAGAGAAATCCAAGTACGATTTCCAGAGCTTAACTGAAAAGGGATAAACTGATACAGCCTGCTGGTGAAATCTCTCAGAGATGCCATGAAGTTCTCCTAGGTTACTCAGAACACCACAAGCTTCTACCCATGTTTTCTCTGGTGGTAACGGATTCGACTGACATAGGGCATTAACCACAAGAGAGCTTGCCCAGAATGCAGCACTAGCAAAGGCGACATCATTACTGAAATTATGATGCTGAATAATCAACTCACACGCTGATAATGCTAAACGATAGTTGGCAGGAAAAATTTCCATTAGTACCTCAACATGATCGACAAGATCTTTAAGGTCGCCAAACTCTTTCGGCAAAAGCGAAGGTCCATACCATGCTTTCAGAATTGTATTTAAAAGCGAACAATCGCGTGAAACTGAACCTAGCATACAATTGACAAGTTGCCGAGTTCTTGGCTTTCTAATATCTTGGCAGAATTTCCTGGACAAAGGCTCAGAGACAGATGAAAACCGGGGATCACATAAATAACCATTTAAAAGGCCCAATATTCCACCACTTACAGAGGCACCGTCTTCAATTGATTCCAAGATGTTAGAAAGAATAAACATAGCATGTTCACTCACGCAGTGCTTAAAATACTCTGGAGAAGCTATCTTTAAAGCTTTATCAATCATACAGCGTGCCTCAACCTGATCTTTCTGCAACACTTTATGGAGCGCTAAATTAAGCAATCCAAACAACTCGTCCTTTGATTTAGGATAAGAAATGCAACCATCTGGCTCTTCCGCTTGAAGACTAGAAACTTTCCAACTATCCTCAAACCAGCGGACCATTAGTACCTCTGCGAATTTAATTTCCCCCTTTTCCAGAGCATATTGAACATACTGGTTCCAAATGCACTGGATTCCAGGAACATCTTTAGGCCAACTATGCAATGCTTTTTCAAACCCTTCATATCCCAAATCACCAGCAAATTTGTTATTTAAACGAGCCAATGTCAGAACAAAATCCAAGCAAGTTGGGTGCAGTTCAATGTATCCCTTCACCAAGTTCTTGCTGCATTCTGAGTCTTCGAGGACTTCTACACATTGAGCATGATAAACAGCTAGCAAATGCGCATATTTATAATTGTTTTCCCTTTCATGTGAGTAACTGTTTATATCATGACCAACTGAATCTATACCCACTTCCATCAATTTTAAAACTCGACACTTGTCATCAGCTGTTAAATGGACTGGAGAAGGCCATTCTATTGGTAACTGGAGTTCTTTTTCAAACTCAAATTGCTGTAACACTGAATCTGGCAGTTTCCTGTACATCACCAAGTAGACACAACAAACCCAGAATATACTTTTGTCAGATACAGATAAGAATGAAAGGATATTTGAGAGAGACATTGAACCCCAGTCAGAAATGCCTGTTTCAGTTGGGAGGAATCCATATATTCTTTGGACAGCCTTCCCAATATCCTCAGACATGCACAAGAATTCCATCATCTGCAAAAACAGGTCCAAGATGCATGCACTAATATGCATCTTATCACAGTCATCGGAAGATGCAAATCTACAGAGTGCCCCGAGTGCAGTGTCATAAGCAACCAGACGATCTTCCACATGTATCCGACTATTGATGTACATAAGCCAGAGCTCGTAAGAATCTTCATTTTTCTGGATCTGTAGAAGAAGATATTGCGTATCCATTTGCAGCTTAAATTTCAATTCTTATGAAAAAGACAAACAAGTAAATGAATATGAGAAACAAGCTCTTTCCAGAAAACTACAAACAGTGAGGAAAAACAAAACCAGCAACATTGAGGGAAACAGCAGTGAATGTTATTTGATTAACAAGGTTCGCTGTGTTTGATTAGAGACAAATTGTCCAGATGCTGGGTTTAAGCATGTTAAACCATTGCAGTCACAAAATATGGGAGTTTCCACAGCTAAATATCTCCCAAAATAAAACAAAAAAGAGCTGAACCTATAGGCGAAGGACTTAGATTTAACTGTAACAAAAGCAAAAACTAACATAGTCGACACAGGATAGATTTAACTTGCATTTCATCTTCAAATGTAAAAAGTGTATGTGTTCTAAAGATACACGAATAGATCATATGTCACCCAAAAAATAGGCTAGACAGGGTTACCTATCTCTTGTCTTATAAAATTCGGCGTAACCAAGGTGCTTTCAGAATGAAATATTTATCATCAAACCAACATACTAACACTCAAGCTGATACAAACACGGTATAAGGATTCTCCTACCGTATGCAAGCACACTAGAAACAATCAACATAAGACACATATTAGCATACCAAACTTGGAAAGGCTAGTTTAGACAATAGGTTATTCACCATCCAGGATAGAAGTACCGCTTGGCCAGCCTGTGCTGCAGCCAACTCAAAATGTGAAAAGCTCAATATCAATTTAGCTCATTAAAGCTAGGTTTGAAAGACCATTTTCTTAGGCTAGTCCAGGTGAAAATATAATAACACCTTAAGATGACAAGGAAGAATATCTCCAGCAGTTATACATTAGTTTATATAGATTAGTGTCATGGTGTATATACAAGATGCTAATTACCTACAATGAGGAGTGGCTAAGTACTAGTTGTTACTTGCTACTACTATTATATCGAATTGCAGGATAATATTCTCTTCGTCAACTAGTTTATCCTCGTTTCAAAAACTTTTAATCCCTTTTGTCTAAAATAGAATCAATATCTAACTGTCTGTTTTGTGCAGTGATCACATATATATATATATATATACTATATAAACTTGAGCGTACACAGTAATCTTTTCCACACACCCCTTCAAGACAATGAACCTTGCCACCGAGAAAAACCATGTATGCTAGTATTTGACAAGAAGAAGAAGAAAATCTCCTAATTTGCTTAAAGTGCAGATATGTTCATAAGTTTCCATGAAACAAAATAAGAAAAACATTCATATCCAATACAGAAATGCGAACGATAGGGTGAAAGAAGAGTGATGGTGACTGCCACAGGTAAAAGCAGTCTTCT
This sequence comes from Papaver atlanticum, assembly GCA_023531105.1. NCBI lineage: Eukaryota > Viridiplantae > Streptophyta > Magnoliopsida > Ranunculales > Papaveraceae > Papaver > Papaver atlanticum. The sequence goes on from JAJJMB010012240.1 coordinate 2,625,810, forward strand.
AAGAACTAAGAAGTATGATATTTTGCTTACAAGCTCCACTATCCGAACAAATTTCATAAGGAAATCATACCAAGATGCTGATATTATTCCTAAGTGAATTCATCATTCAGGTAAAGTCACGAAATAATTTTTGATAGGAGTTCAAACAATTTAAATAACGTAAACGCCAAAAAATCTTGAATATATCAAGGAGCAAAAAACAGCATACCGCATGAAGAAACATATCATCCTTCCCAGATCCTATAACCTTCTCATTCCTGTAGTACATGTGCAGATAAACCATCCATAGGACCACAGACGTAGGATCAGCCTCGAGCGCACGTGACAGCACCGCTAGAGCCTGCAACAACAATTCTAAGAAACGTGACAACGTAATAATTACGGGTCCTGCGATTTTTAACATTATCAGTCCCACAACCACCACAATTACAAAAATCATTTCTTGTAGGATGAAGTGTTTACTCATTTTCTGAGATGACAACATCAAATAGTAATTATGAGGAAGTTGCAAATGGCACCTTTTTCTTCCCCTCTCGTCTACTCACATCCTCACTGAAAAGAACAATCGCCAGCTCCAAGGATTGTTCAGGATCAGCCAAACCTTTTTTGTGTTGCTTCTAACAAAAAAGATGCACTCTAGAAGTTAGATCAAATATAAATAAAGCAAAATATATACAAGATGGTGTTACCAACGCTGGAACACAGACCTCATTCCAAAAATACATTCTACAGACCCTGCAACATAATTTTGTAAAAGCCCTTTCGTTGAATACCACTTTGAGCTTGAGTGAGAATATATGGGACAAACAAATGCTGCGATATATTTTTAAGCGAGTCCAGTAAATAACAAAGGTGTACCGTAAAACTACTGGAATTAGAATGACAAACCATTGCACTGTCTTGAGTCTTTAGATATAAAGACTGCCTGTCCCAGCTACGTTGTCCTTCAATACGACCATCAGTAACATGCAGAAAAGGTGCATCTGCTAGCAGATGTTTCCAACTTGGAGAGTTGACTATCAAGGAAGTGCTAAAACGGTTTAGACAGGACTGGCCAATACTCCGAGACAACACAGATCCAGATGTACGTTGCGCTCCAAGAACATCTGAGCTAACTATATAAATTGGTGGAGCTGACATAAGCTGAGATAGCTTGGGTCGACCATTGAATTCTCCAAGGTCTGATGACATTCCAACCTCGCAATCTACAAAAAAAAAAAAAAAACTTTCTGAAAATAGAGGATAATATGACACTTACTGCCAAGCACAAATCAGGTTAAAGACATACCAGCCCGTTCAGAATCACCTAGCTGCTTTACATTTTTCCCGAAGTCCTTAACATGTTGCCAAGGACATTTCTCATTGTTACATTTTCCTCGGAGCTCAAACATACAAAGTGGCCAAAATGGATCTACTGAAGGATCACAAACATACGAGCCGAATCCTTCCATATCAGTACCTTTGGTGATGTCCTCTATGAAATGTGCTCCCGAAGTGTCACAGGGATCATATGCTTCGCCAGAAATTTCAGACACGGATTTTCGTTTATTTCTCGTCTGGAATCCTATGGAACTCATTGAAGCTGTATTCTTCAAATGATTAAATGCAGTCCTAAGAGCTGAGGAAGGAATGTCGGGGCCAGCAACAGTTCGCCTGCAAGCTTCTGTTGGAGCCATACTGCAATCATCAGGAGCAACAAACGCACGTGATTGAAGATCGGAAAACATATCACCAAGACACTGTTTTGTGACTCCGCTGGTTCTGTGGATGATGTTTTCTCCCAGTCCCTTAGTACCTGGTTAAAAAGAAGGTGTTGTAAAGATTGTTAATCTCTTCGTAACGAATAGCCAACACAATCAAATCAATAATGAAATATTTGAATGAATCTTGCACAAAATTTATGTTTAGTTAAAAGAACACAAATCCTCCCAGAAAGGAAATTCAACGCCTAAATGGTGCCCAAATAGCATCATCCATTCAAATCAATCTTGACCTAGAAAGTCCCACCATGTAATTTAGAAAAGCAAAGAAGCTCTTTTGTTTGAAAGAGGTGCAGAGATGATAAGCTAGCGAAAAAGATCTTTCAAATTACAGTTATTGTTCACAAGATACTACGGCAGCATTTGCATTGTCAAGCTGTTCTCACTAACAGTCTGCATGTATGTATAAGCCAACGGATGTTAAGTGGAATTACTGATTAAAATATGATCTTCAGGACACCACTAATAATAACATAAAACTAATACTGAGAAAATGCGCGCACGCACACAAAAAACTTGTAAAAAAAAACCTGCAGTTCACTGGAATCATCATGTTTTACTTAATTAAAATTGCTTGAATTTCTCTCCAACGCAAGCAACAACGGGTCTGGAGAAGAAAATAATCAGGAGCTGAAACAAGACATGTGAAGTTTTATGCTCCTCGAAACTTGCAAGTTAAAATCTACTAAACCTTACCAAGTCGATTCATATGCGTAGGATTTACCTTGATTCAGACTTAAATTTGTTCAGGATAGAAAGTAGATAGTAAATACCATAACTAACAGTCCAAGGAGAAATAGTATCTATACTTCCGTGAAATCTATAAATAAGTATATCATGTGCCCTGCTTAAACATGTTCAACATTTGGAAGTAAAAAAATGCTTGAAAATGAAAATGTATTACCTCCACAGTCTAACATAAGATTTTGCTCTTCCTCCACAAGTGGCTGGTTAACCAAACCTGACTGAGATTTATTCTCAGCAAGACACTCCACTCCTTTGCTAACAGAGCCTTCAGCACCGCAGTGCAAATCACTGCTCCTCGATACAGTTTTTGATCCTAGCCGGGAAAACAGTTCAGTCCTTAGAGAGGCTTCAAGAAGTGCATAATCTTGAGGATCACTAGCAGAAGATTTCTTTTCTGGATTGTCTCTACATTCCATCTCCGCCATTCCAACACTTCTCTCATTTCCGCATGATAGCCTCGACTGAAAATTTCTAAAGTCGGTTGTTGCTGCATCTTTATCTTCATCTGCAGACATGTTAGCATGGTTATATATCTGTGTAGTAGTAAGTGTCTGTAAGCTGAAATACAATTGTGACATACCTGCATGAGGCACCATGCACGGTTGAGAAACTAAGCTGAGTGCACCATTGTGTTGATATGAAGGGAGAAGAGCATCATCCTTTCCCTGAATGTTATCAGAGCCCAGCTGATTTGACCCCTCCAATTGTTTCAGCTTTTGATAATTTAAAGGAGGAAACTGGCCCAGTTCAGTCCCTCGAAAATTATCTACTAGATTACACCTAGTATCCATATGGTTACGACACCTTGACGACCATGAAGAACTGGACTCCTCTATTATACAACCTTGAAGTTGAGCAGAAATACTGTCTCTTCTTCGAAAGAGATTTTGGCATCTAGTGTTAGCCTCAACCAAAGCACTCTGCGCTTTACGATAAGCTTTAAGTGCCTTCCTTTCTTCAACCTCACACATCCGCCTGTGCTCCTGCGCTTCTTCCAACTCTTTGTCTTGAATTTCTTCCATTTTGGCTAAAGTCTGTACATCCATGGTATCGTCTACCAAGAGGTTTCCGCATTCCAGAGAATTCAGGGGCCTTGTATTGATCGGTGTTGCCTGGTAATTATCAAAAGAAATACACTCAGATACCAAAGTGAACGTAAAATCCATACAAGTGGTGCAGCAAAATAACCATACAAGTGTACTTACATAAGCATCTGCAACTTCACCGGCTGGAACAAAGACTGGGCCTTTATCAAATATAGAATCACATGACGGCTTAAGTACTCTATCACCATGTGACACCTGGTTGTGTTCAATGCTCTGCATGCGCAAATGCTCATGTGGTGCATTTTTCTGCTGAGACTGAGAAGTAGATGAATGAGGATCCCAAGAATCCCTAGGATGATTTGATCTTTTGGTGGCCTGTCAATATCAGATTGATATTAACATGAGCATTCAAAGTGGAAAACTTTAGAATGAAATCATTCAGATTTAATTTAGACAAGTTCAACAGATCCATATGAATAAATTGTTTTCCATTCTAAGCATAAGTGAATGTAAAAACAGGATAACATAAAAAGAAGCCACCAAAGACAGACAATAAGAATAACAAACGACAAGAAAAAAATGCACCAATAAAAAATGTGATTTCTTTACAGCCACCCCAATCACAGGGCAAAAGTACTTATCACGGTATTTAGAAATATTACGAGGAGACTCAACTATGTAACGGGGAGCAGCACAACTTACTGATTTCTCTGGGGAAAGCATCTTGCGCAAAGACGCAGCACCGTCATGTAATCCTGAAGTCATCTGTGCAAACTGTGATACTCTCCTCGCTGGCACAGTAGAATCAAGCAACCCTGTCCCATTACCAGAATTACTGTCATTAGGGGTATTGCCAGCTATGCTACAACTTCCTTGCTTATTAGGCATCTTAGAAGTTGGGACAGCTGGGTAGATGGTTTCGTTAAAGGATACAGAAGGTTCACAATCTTTCACTTCCTGTAAATTCCTAGGCTGGAGAGCTTGTGTCGATCTATTTGCTACTATATCTGTTCTACCTACATGAATCTCTTTGGAATTACGTACCAGATCTTCACAACCGATACCATTATTTTCCCGCAATACCATCGGCAATTTGGATGTGAGCTCAGTGGCAGGTCTTCGCATTTCTTGTTCCCCATCAGAAATAAGCCTGCCACAGTTAGGCTTGTCGGGTTTCAAACGTTTCTTGGCCTGTTCATTGGGAGAAAATTCAGAAAAGCTAACAGAAGCTGGTCTTCTCTGTACAGCTGCATTATCTTTTAGCCTTGTGCCACTATGTTCGTGATACAAACCGGAATCTCCTTCCTGTCTTTGCTGGACAGATTTAAGCTGAACCTTCAATTGATTTTCTCGTATGGCAATCTGCTGGCGCAAGCTATCTGCCTCACTATTGTTCAATCTCACACTTTGGCTACATTCGCCTTCTTGGGTTGATGATGTCTTATTCAGGGGACCAGAACTTCGACTTTGAAACGCAGCGGAAAAAGATCCTGGGGTCTTGGAGTTGGCTCCATTGATTTTAGTCATTGATGATATGAATGTGCGACTCAAAGAAACCTTCTTAGGCATCATCTTTAATTGATTGCTCGAAGTTCGTTGCAAAACTTCTGGTTTTGTATGTGGTGAAGTAGGAGGTTTCTTATAAGCAGAAACCCCAGTTATGTTATCTTTCTTCGCTAAAGGTTTTTGTGGTTTGTTATCTTCAGAATCACTTTCACTCTCGCTATCTGAAAATCTTATCACTAAGTTAGTGTCAGGCAAGGGAGGCTTAGACCAACCGGGATTGTAGTGACAACCAGGTTTGAAGTTCTTCTTTACAGATGGTTTAACCTGTCTGTCCACAGAGCTAGCAGGTACTTTTACAGAAGAAACACATTTACCTGAAAAGCATAAAATTAATTGGAATATACCCTTTTACCTATTAGCCTACTTACAAAACTCAATAACAAAACTTATATCTAAATGAAGGAGCACTTCATCAATACAAAACTACCTACCCATTGCAGAATTTGGAGTACTTAAGCTCTTGACAACAGTATCGCGCTCGGCCGGCCTGGGAGTTGAACTAGCAGACTGTGCAGCAGAACTAGTTATCAAATCCTGCATACATTTGACCAGAGATATACTTGTCACCCACTAATAGAAGATAAATCCCCACAAGAGCTAAAATACAACGTACAATCTGAAAATGACCACCAAAATTCACACACACACACACACACACACAAAAAAAAAAAAAAAAAAAACGAAGAACAAGAGACCTTAAAAAGTTGTAAATAAAGAAAATACTCAAGATAGCAACCAACATTAGGAGCAAAACCCTAATTTCAACAACTGAATGAACATACGCCACAAATAGCCTTCAATCAGAAAACATGAATAAATGATTCATTTAAATATAAGCACAAATTAGACAGTACATAGACACAAGATTCATTTAGGGTTTACTGAAATTTACATCATCTTCAGAAGAGACTAATTCGCCTTCTTCTCTGGGCGCCGTTTCAGGTGGTAGTGTTTTATCGGAATTATTAGATTTAGGGTTTACAGGCGAAGAAGACATGGATGCAATAGCTTGTGCCCTAAGTACGTCAATCTCTTCCATTACCCACCACCACTACTTTCTCTCTCTATCTCTGTCTCTTCTAACGTTTTCTGTGTTTGCCACTAAACCGCCGGTTATATTATATTCATGGAAAAATGATAACCAAAGGTGTGTTAGTATCAGTCGCTGTCGTACGATTTGCACAAGATGTGATCGCATAAAATATCTCTAGGATTCTAGGTGTGCGTAACATCATGGGTTTTGAGTCATGGCCTCGTAGGGTATGAATTAGCAGCCGTGGGGATATATTTGGGCTAAGTCCTATGGGCTAGTTTCAACTGTTAGAGCAGCCGTTAAATGTTGCAATTCAAAAAAAAATGTGGCCTATTTGTTAACACTAGTTCTCTCTCCTAGCATTTGCTCGCACTTGAACTAGGAGCGAGATAGTAGCGATGAATGGTTCAGCGCTACAAAAATTACCTTTTCACTAAATGGATCGGCGTTGGGCGATTTATTTTTTGATCTGACGGCTGAGATTTAAAGCGCTGAACCAAACAGCGTTGAGCGGTGAACCAAACAGCGCTGGGCGGTGGTCCCAGATGACGTGGACTGTTAATCTAGTTGCTAGATTAGCACTCCCATAGGACTTAGGAGATAGTCCTAGCTTACGTGGACTGCTAATCTAGCTGTTAAATTAGCACACCATAGGACTAAGCCTTACTTTTGATAATGATTGTCGAAATCAACTCGTTCTAAAATAAATAATAAATGTATTTCGCAAGCCAACCGGGGTTTCTTTCTTTTTATCTTCAATTTGATCGGTAGAACTATCTTCAATTTGATCGGTAGAACTAACAAGTTTTTAATTCAGATTGGTTGCTCACGAGTATCGAACTCAAATTGGCAAAGAATATGGTGCTGATAAGCTTCGAACTCAGGCCACTAGTATCACCACCAAATGACTTTATCATTTTACTACAGTGATATCAGTGGTATTTCTAATGGACTCAATTCTTCGGTATTCTAGGTACTATTTTTTTTTCTAATGAGGGATTGTTTCCTGCATGCTCGTAGCAACATATATCTACACTATTTATAGTGGATGGCGTGCGGTGATGGATTGAGAAATACTGTCATTAAATCAAGAAACAAAAAATATTTAAGGAATTGCTAAGATTTACATATTATGAGTAGGGTGCGCCATCTTTTTAATTATCATGAAGGTGACACTTAAAAAGTGCTTTTTGACTTTTATACACGACAAAAATTAAAAACCTAACTAGTTTGAGGCTTACTCAAATTATTCGATGCCTAATACTAAACGTTGAAATAAGACATTTTGAAGGAATATCAATAAACTTTTAATTTTTGAATTTTTTTAGTAACACCGACCAAGAATCAGTGAATAACATAACACATGTATGCGGATATTAGGTTGGTGTTCTTCATCTACCGAAAACATTAAGAACCAGCGGATATATATTTATATAAAGACCGATTATAGCAAAACAATCAATGGATGTGGGGGCTTATATAAACCGATTGTAGCCTAAAAACCCTAATCAGAATCAGCATATGCAGAGGCTCATATTGGCCGATTGTAGCCTAAGAGCATTTACTTTAACCGTAATTGGCCTATACGAATGTCCACATTAACAGATTTTGGATTGATGTTCTTCAACCACGAAGAACACGAAGAACAATCGGCCGACCTGTACGTGCGTATTAGCCAATTGTTTAGGATTTGTTTATGTGGACATTCATATTAACCGATTCTGGGTAAATCCAAAAGTTCAAAATTCCTGAAAAATTTCAATTTTGATTTTATGAATCAATCAAAAACCTAATTAAAATGAATGGGTTAACGGAAAAATATATTAAAGGGTGGAATTGAAAAAGATTTGGTTTAAATTTTTAAGTTTTAATAGTGAGGGTAAATTTATAGTCTCGCCCCTTTTAGACGCCCTTATCATTCTTATTTAGGTGAGTGACAAAAATAATAGGCCTGAAACAAATGGGATAGGCCTCAAACTAGCCAGGATAAGAAAAAACGGTGTATTAATGAAATATACGATAAGAATCTTAACCCTTTATAAATACACCATCTAACTTAAATAAGAGAGTGTTAAAAAATTCCATCTTGTTATCTTTGTTCTTAGTATAATAAGTTAACAGTAACGTAAAGAAAATAAGTTATTAGTTTGAAAAGCTAAAAAAGATATGAATGGGGATTCTTTGTTTTTTTGATTAAAATAAAATTTACATTGATTTAACTAAAACCAGGACGCTACCAGTATACATTTGTTCAAAGAAAATATCATCAGCATACAATTACATGACTCGAAGAAAGAAATTGATGCGTTCCTAGTACCTTTGGCTAGCACATCAACCATGTCAATGTTTTCGTGACCAAGAAAAACTGTCATACTATGTGTGAAACAACCGTAAACTGACTGGCACTAACTTATAATTTTCTCAGCTCTTCATCATAAAAAGTTACTAAATGTTGTAAAAAATTACTTAATAGTTCTGCAATCACCTACAAAAAAAATGTTGAAGTTTCTCTGAGAGTTATAGCCCATAAAACAACTTCTTTGGTGCAATACATTCTACTTCTTCAAGTCCAGTTGTTAGTCCTGAGCTTGTTCTGGCTCTGTTGCATTTACCATTTTCATCCAAGAGAATTGATCATGTTCCAAATTTTCTTGAGAAGTAATCAAAATAAGCATCGTCAAAATGATTTTCATATCTTTTCTGATTACATTATCCGGATCAAAGAAATTAGTTCCAAAATTCATGCTTAAGTTCCTATTGCTTTTGTTTCTCGAAAAATAAGATAAATAGAACTTAATGTCTCTTCTAAGTTGCATAGAATTAGGCTGATTTCTCTTGGACATGGCATCACATTTATGTTTCCAAATGAACCAAGCAACAATAGTTATGTTTCTACCCAATCCTCAACACTTGAAGAAAACATATTTTCAATCCAACTCTGAATTCAGATATTAGTGGTATAGGCACGCATGTGATTCAACCCTAAGCCAAACCAAACTACAACACTTGAAGAAAATTTCTTTTCCCGACCTATCTCTCTTATGAATGTGTGGCATGTTTCCTGGACCGAGTTCTAGACCTTGTGGGACTGAATGTGAGATGGTGTTGCAAAAAAATTGAGTGCCTCGACCGATCCGAACTTGATGCACTGGAGCATCGGGTGTTGGCTTCACTTGCTTGACAAATTTTCTTAAGTAACCTTCTCGAATGAGATGTTGAACTATATCTTTCACTTCTCAGCAGTTATTTGTTAAATGTCCTCGGAACTGATGATAATTGCAGAACTCGGTTGATCCTTCATCTCATCAAACTGTACCCCTCGGGTCATGGGATATCGGATGTCATTTATTTTCTCTACCTACTTGAAGATTTCCTCCAGGGATGCATTTAGCGGTGTGTACACCTTTGGTTCATATCGAGGCTTCTTCCTTTTTTCAACCCATTCCTTCTTTCCCAGTCCTTTACTTTGGGGTCCCAATCTCTTCTCGGGTCAGTTCGTGACTTCTTTTGGAGCTTCTTCCGCTGCTTTACTTGCTTCTTGCACGCTCTTATCTTGTGTCCCCTCATGTATTTCTTCCAAGGCGATGTAGTGCTCCTGCATCTTTCTTATATCCTTTAATGTCTGTGGATTCTCTGTGTACATTGCCACCCAAGTGGGATTCGTCTTCCCGAGGGAATTTTCGGACCCGAATATATGCTAGTCAACTGGAACTCTCCCGATCTCGGTGCATAATTTTTTCCATCTGTCTGTTTGGTATTTCAATGGTTCCCTGAACCTCCTAGACAATGTGAACAGGTTGTTTACTCTTTTCCTGGCGATTTATGTTGTGCATATGGGTTTCGAGGTAAGTCTCCACCAACACAACATAACTCCCGATTGATCCTTCGGGTAGTGTATAGAATCAATTCTTAGCCTCACCTTCCAAATTTACAGGAAAGAACTTGCACATAACAACAATGTTATTTTTCTATTGTAGTAGTGACATCATATACATCTTGACATGTTCTACAACGTCTCCAGTCTCATCGAACCGCGACGTAAAAGTTGGGAGGGTACACTTTGGTGGAAACATCCCTTGCTCCAACTCTCTAGTGAAAGGGTTTTCTCTGCTTCATTGATTACTTCAGCCAGTTTATCGTCCTCTCCATCTCCAGCCAACTTCTTTACCATCTCTTCAAGTTGCCTAAGTTTCTCTTCAATGGCCACATTGGGTATTCGATCTTGTCGGACGGGTTCCTTATTGGTGGTTGAGTTATCGGTTCGTCCATATCTTATCGGATTGCATGGACGATCGGATATGATCCTGGATCGCCTAGGTGGTTCGGGAGTGTATCCTGCTCGGGTTATGTTGTATCACCTGATTCTCCCCTACTCGATGATCCTCGTGATCTTCTTCCTTCATATCGAAGTTGTAGGTTCTCTTGCTCTGGTGCTTGGTTCCTTCTTTGCAATTCTCTCATCATTTCGTCCTGCCTCCGCTGGTTTGCCAAGATTGCTACTAGGGTTGGGTCTGTGATTTCGTGATTGGATGGGTCATTCGGGTGATTACCTTGGGCCGCTTGTTGCACCTGTGCTACTTGTGTTTCTCGCCTCTTCCCCGACCGAATCTGTCTTAGTCGTTCCTCCTCCCGATCTACAGCCGCCTGATGCTCAGTGTGCAATATTGCCTGTCGTCGCTCCTCTTGTGCCAATAACAGTTCTTCATCGTCCTCAGTGTCAGATGTTGTTAACCCGTCTATCATGTTTTTTGGTCTCCTCTGACTCGGTTTGATGCGTCCTAACAAAGTGTCATCTTCGTTTCGGCCTAGGTCAATCTCTTCGTCAACTGGTGTCATTCCTGTTGTAGGTGCCACACCTATCTCAGGTCGCTGCCTCTGACTGCTCTCTTATCGTGAATCAGTAATACCCTCCTGCATGCTAGTCCCAGCTACTGTTCGGTTCCTCAGAATCCTGACTATTCCCGAAGCGTTCGTCATCGGGTCTCGTCTGCTCTCCACTCCAATGGCTTTACCTACGCCATGAAACAAGCGACACCTCACTTTGAACTGTTTTTTGAGAAATTTTAATGCATCCAAAAAGCGAAGTAAAAGTTTTCCAAATCTAACAGTCATTTTTTACAAGTACGATTCTCCTACTTTTGTCATGTTGTAGCCAACAAATTCGTTTGTTTGACTCCCAAAACCCTTTTGTAAACAGACTAATGATTAGTCACTATTTGTACTTTTACCCAACATTAATCATTATTTTTCCTAACATTCCCTTTGTCAGGTGACTCAACTCATCCGTACAGGTGGCCGGAAAAGCAACTTTGGTTAAACACAAGAACAACAACTTTCTTCACTGAGATCCGAATAAGTTACCGTTCTTGTGTTGGAATGATTGAAGCCGTGATGTCATAAGGTTGGCATGACATCAAATCGCCTTTTTAATGGTTTTTCTTCAAGTTCATCAAGGATAATCTTACCTCAGAACTTTTAGCTTTGTATTTGACTCATAACTTACTCGATCCTTTTTAAAGAAAAATGGTATTTACACTAGTTTTTCAAGAATATGCAGAAACTGTTGTCTTCAGAACTCCGACCCATCGTCGTTGAGCCGAGACACTGAATACGGTAGTACGGTCTGATATTATCGCTTTCAAAGATCAAAAGATTTTCAGCTTTTCAAAACATAAACACGCTTTGTTTTCCGTTACCTTTGTGAGATGAAGTTTCTTCTAGCATCAACCAAACATCATAGATGTTAATTTAAAAACTTTGAACCTATCACTTCGTGTAACTTAGATTTGAACTCAAAAGCCGAAATCGAAATAGTGTGAAACTTTAAACGCTTTGAAATCGAGACATATCAATGGTGTTTCATCTACTTTAGTGAATACAACTTTAAACAGCAAGAGTTCCTCTTTAGCATCAACTACCATCATAGCTGATTAGGAGCTTAATGACACCGGATAAATAGGATCTAATGAAGATAAGTACAAATGCCAACTCAAAACAAAATCACTCGTCACTCCCAAGAATCCACCTAAGAGAAAAGAGCTATTAAAGAAATCACTTCTTTAAATTAAACATATAATGTTTATAATATATTTATTTCAAATTCGAGTATGTCTTCTCTCGAACAATACACGACTTTATATAGCCTTATTCTCATGCAAGCATTGACTATCTTAGTTATTAGGTACATGCATGCATGGTTGTTTCATTACATTTAATAGTATAACATAACTTAATTTAATTTAAATATTTTAATGTCTAAATGAACCGATACTTATTAAGATGCATGCACTAAAAATCTGCATCACTTAATATTCTACTCTTACTAACTATTTTCAAGGTATCTAAAGATGTTACCCGTCCCCTTAGTCGGCGCCAAAATGTTGTTGTAGAAAGTAATGCATCCTACATCTAACATTCAAGATGAAGTAATTGCAAGATAAGTAAGTAAAGAGATGCACAAGAACACAAGATATACGTTGTTCGGTATGATTACCTACGTCCACGGAGGTGAAAGGGTGTTTGCTATTACTTCTCAAAGGTTACAAGGATGATCACACTCAAATGAAACACAATACTTAGTCTCTATCATTACTCACTCACTCACTCAAAAAACCTGCCTTTCTCTCAATACATAGGTGTGTATTTATAGGCAAAAGGTGAATATACAACCATTTTACAATGTTACGCTAATCTATCTATCTTGATGTTCCTCTTGGGTGGCTGTTAATGGTCTTTCCGATGTACACCACCCGATACCGCTTACGCCCCACGAATATGTCCTCTGGTATACCATCATCCGATGTGAGTGTCCCATCTGAAGTAGACTACTTACACGATCCGAACCTGTTAACCTTCTGACCTCGGGCCCACCATGACTCAACCCTTCTGCTCCCCACGCGTGCTCTGTTAGTAGCATTTAATGCCTTACCTCCCGACTCACGCTACATCATTAGATGTGACTCGATCTCTACACGTGTTCGCTTCGCACGTGAGTGTGGTAGATATCTCTTTTATCGTGTCGATACTAAGGATTGATTTCATGCTTCTCCTCGATCCTTCTTTGGGTACATCCTAGTTTAAGATGATGCCACCTCCATTTGCCGATATTTAGCTATTACAATAACCTTATACAAAAATTTCACATTTGAAATTAAGGACAAAAATATATACTTAATACCTCAGTATTTCATCCACCATCAACAACTTTTATAAGGTTTCTTTTTTTATGACTAAAGGGTAAATGGGAAATTCAATGTATGGAATCAGTTTTTCATTCCAGATATTTGAAGTATTATTTGGATAGAGCCCTCGTATAGTCAGGTATGTGAGTTTGCATTCTTTACTTGACCAAATCTGTAATATGCTTGTTTGAATCGGAGAAACCAAATGGTTAGAATTATTGAAGTACTTAGACTTTAACACTCCAACCCAAATGGAAGTACGGTTAAAAATAACTCTCCAAACAAGCTTTGGTAACATAGACGCATTATAATATCTAGGATTCTTAACACCTAGTCCACCATTGGCTTTTGGTAAACATACAGAATTTCAATTATTATTTTTTAAATCCAATTATTTGATCACCCTTGTCCCACCCAAAATCTCTATATATCTTATGTTAGAGCATTGTTTGGTCGAACTCGCAAGTTTTGCTATCTCAAGCATGTTGTCAATGTTAGATGCACAAAATTATATCTTAATTTCTAGTCTACTAAAGTCAAGTCTCGAACTAGGATTAGAGTATAGTAGTTGAGTATCAGATATCACAGAATAACCCTCGAAGATTCAAGATTGAAGAATGAACGAAGATACTTGCAAGAATTTTATCAGCATGAGGTATGTGAAGACCAAACCATCTTATTTCCTCACGACATTTACCATCATATCTCATAAGACTATGTCGTATGATTTTAGTATATGTCATATTGCAAAGAAGAAATTTCGAGTCAAGCTTGTCTTGATAAATCTCTATAAATATGATTCAAGCAATATATGTTCTTAGATCCTTAATGATCTTAGTTAAGAACAATCTATCATTCATGAACTATTTTTGTTTCAAGTTAATCATTTGGATATTGCTCAAGAAATGATAGTTGTTGTTTATGGCTATTGAGAGTGTCTCAAATATTTTAAAGAGAGTTTTCCAGAACATATGAATTCCGCGAACATGGCAGGTAGGCATATCTGGCACGCGTACCTTGTTGACATGAGTTTTAGAATGTAGGGGAGTTACGCATACCCAGTATGCGTACCCCTGGGGTCTGAGTTTATGAGCGTCCAAAGTATGCATACCCGGTACGCGTACCCTTGGAGCCTGAGTTCGTGGACTGCCCATATGTATGCATACCCAGTATGCGTACCTACCCAGTTATGAATTAAGCATAAGCTCGCAAACTGTTTTATAAACGTGTCTGGCTTTGCCAACTTTCATAAACACGTATAAGATATATAAAAAAATCAAAAAATCTCTTGAGCTTGTGAATCATGGTTTAAGTCTTGAGTGTTATTGAACATCACTTATGCTTAAAGGTTCAAAGGCTACTGAGTCACTACGAACCATCATTGTACATGGTTCCAGAACCCTGTACCATAGTGTATATTCTTCTGTGTAATTTCAAGGAGAACTTCTCACATGTTAACATGGATTCCTAATAAGAATTTCATTTAAACTGAGAAAGTGTTTGGTTGGATCTCAAGCTATCTTATCTTGAACTCAAAGCTACCTGTAGTCTTGACAATGATTTATTAATCCCTGACATTATTGTGTCATAGTTTCTTGCCAGAGTCGTCCTCTATAACATAAGTTATTTATGAATTGTATTTTAGGTTACGACTTTGAAAACTACACTTAGGAATTCGTGAATCCCGATCAGACTCTCTTTTACCTGATAATTCGTGTATCTGAATCTTGCTCTTATCTGAAACGAGATATATAGAAATCGCAAAGTTCTACGAGTCTCAAACTTTGTGATTCCTTAAGATAGATAACTCTATTTTGATTTGTTTGGATTGTTATTGGGAGGTGGTTAGTAATCCAGGCTTCTCAGCCAACTGAGTATAAGTATTCTAAATTTGTTCCGGATTCGTGAGGTTTGCTAGATTTTATCTATTGCAAACAGATTGAAAAATCAGAAAGGACATCAAATAGGATTATCTGTTGAAGGCATGTTGGTATTAGAAGTCTTCGCGGTGGTTGAAGCAACTCTTAGGCTGTAAAGGACGTCGGTTAGGGGAATCAAGTGCATGTAATCTTGTGAGGTTTGGGAGACATAAGGAACAGAACTGCGACAAAATTTTGCTTGGAGGGTTAGTTCAGACACAATTACATTCCATCCCGTAGTACGATAGTAGGCTAGTATCTGTAGCGACTTAATACAGTATGGTGTTCAAAGTTGGACGAGGACCTGGGGTTTTTCTGCAGGTATAGTTTCCCTAGTTAACAAAATTTCAGGTGTCTTGTGTTTTTCCTTTTCTTTATTATATTATTTTATTACTTGATTACCGAAATAACGAATTTTTAGATTCAATCAATATAGAACTCAAAGAGTAACTATAAAGCGATGTCGATCTTACACAACTAGACAATTAAGTCTATCAAAGATAAACACGATTCTAGTTGGATCCCAACCGATCAAGGTTTGTGCACTAAATTCATAAGATACGAAAACCAATAAGAAAATCTTCTTCGTCTTCAAATCATCAATTTCCTTCTCAATAACCTACACAACACAAACTTGAAACCTCTTGTGATCAATCACACACAGAACAGAGTCTGATAACAATGGATTATCACAAGATTTCTTTAGATCCACAATTGGTTCTAAAGATCTCGTCGATACTTTGATCTAGTTTGATTTACCCTTATGTCAGAAGAGAAGGTTCTCAAGAATAATCAAACTAGGTGCAACCAAAGTTTCAACAACCGTTAGTCAATCAAATCAATAATCAAAAACTAAAATAACAATGAAATTATCTAGTTTCCCACCAACGGTACTCGTAGAGCTTCTTGATCCCACAGAAGTTTTTAAACGAGCGGCCGTAAGAGATTTCGCCTAATTAGGGTACTTTCCTCTCCAGATAGACGCCTCTACCAGAAACAACACGAATGAAGTTTGCCTAGCTCTTAGGATATTTTGCAAGAAATGCAAACTCAAGTATTTATAGTCCAAGGTTGTTTGGACAACAAGGAAATTCCAAAACCAAAAATATTCTCAAGATATTCATTAAAGTACCTAATTTCAGTTTTTCCTATTTCCAATAAATGTTAACCAATATTTCCGAAATCTCTCTTAGAATTTTTTATTATTAGTGTAGCACATTCACTAATAATATTTTCCCGAGGATATGTTTTAATTACTGGTAATTAAAACATATATTATGAAAATCATAATTAAATGCTTTTTAATATTTCGGTTTGGAATAACCTTGAGTATCAAGGAATATCTCTGAACAATTAATGATAAGAGTTATGTACATGTTCAAATAATGTTGACATCTAGAAGTTTTTCTCAGCAAACCTTAATTCCAAAATCACACAAAACATAAAGAGATATGTGAATATTGGAAACTCGGTTTTGCTCCTTGGGATCGGTTATACCATGACTCACAATTTAAGTTGTGACCGGTTATACCATGCTTCCCAAATTAGGTTGTGACCGGTTACACCATGCTTTCCAAAGTAGCTTGTGATTGGTTACACCTTGCTTCCCAAATTAGCTTGTGATCGGTTACACCTTGCTTCCCAAAGTAACTTGTGACCGATTACAACTAACTTCCCAATGTAGCTTGTGACCGGTTACACATTGCTTCACAAAGTAGCTTGTGACCGATTACAACATGCTACACACTATAGGCTATGACCGGTTATACCTCAATTCTCAACATAAGTTAAGATAGGTTCTACTTTGTCATCTTGTATTGGTCATCCAAAAGATATTCAATAAAGAACCGGACCAATCATGATTTCCCTTTCGATTATGAATCAAGTTCATACATCTACTTCCTTAAACCAATGTAATAATACATAGTTTTCTAGTATAAAATCACACCTGTATCTTACACATAATCAAGTAACTAAATACATTATGTTGATGTCTTATTTACGAAGTTCAAAAGATAAGCGTTATACTTCGAAATTCAATAAATTCCATGACACTTTGATCATAATAATATGACCAAGTCTAATCAATAGAGTATTATATATATATATATATATATATACATCTTCGCATGTTACATTTTCAGTATAATACGACTTGAAAGATACGTTAGGAATGGAAACAAGTCAAGTCAGTATTACTAACCTCAAGTGAAAGGATGATGATTTCGTTGCAGTCGTTACTTGTTCTCATTATTCAGGTCTTCGGAGTAATACTTGTATGTCTCAACATTCCTAGACTTTCTAGTCTAACCTAAACGAAGTTGACTCTAGTATTTAATCAAGCGACTCTAGATGAGTTTTGAAACTAAAATATGACAACCAAACTTGACATACCAACGCTTGATGGGTTTAACCGAGCTATATGCTCTAACACAAATATTCTTAGGAAAAGATGATGAGAACCCTTATTTTCATGTGAGGGACTTTGAAGAATTTTGTGGAACAATTAGGATTAAAGACCTTAGTGACGAAGTCTTGAAACTTAGAATGTTCCTCTTTTCCTTAAGAGTGATGTGAGTTTTAATTATAGTGAAAGTGGTGGTAATAGGATTCGATTCTCGAACTTGTGAAGGATTCTTTTAGACTCAAATTAACTAAAATAAAATTGTATCAAATTATAAAAAAGACACCGAGACTTTGGATTCCACCATTGACCAATTATTTGATAAATTCTAATCAATATTCATGCAATATTTTTCTTTAAGTTGACTCTAATATTTGCCTCTAATTTGGTTCTTGAAGTAATAATTGTAAGCACGAAGCATGAAACATCAAAAATATTAAAACCAAGCATGTCCCATCAAAACACTTCACAACTACTCAATAAAAACCAATTTTTCTTTTAAGTTCTATGCAAAAAATCATGTAAAATAATTGCAATAAATAATAAAAATAGAATTATACCACCTTTCATGGAACAATGGCTTCCTCCGTCGCCTCGGCTAAGGGGTTTAGCTCCTCATATTAATCTCTTGCTCAAAATACATCTTTGGTGTTCAAAAGTTGATTAAAAGAGTGAAAAGTTCTAAACAGCGGGTTTTGTAACTAATATAAGTGTTACAGAACCTATTTCTACCGAGAAACTATTGCGAAGTGAAGATAACTGTTGGAAAAATTGTTACAAAAGGTTTAAAGTTTGAAACTTACGGTCACAGAATATGCGACTGTCTTTTTCTGCTGTTTATGTTCTTCGTTTTCTCCGGCCACAGTTTGCACCAGCAGAACGTGATTTCTTCCAATGGTTTTTCTAGCTTCTCTAAGGCTCTAAACTTCCCCTAACTTCTTTCTTTCCTTCCTAGGACCCTAACCAACCCTTTTATACATAGTAGAGCAAAGAAAATTCGAGAATAAACTTGGTTTTTTTCCTCCACATCACGTTACGTTATTTCCCTTTTGATTTCTGTTTCACGTGCATTCGATCAATAAAAGCTGTCCAAACTCCTCCCTTGATAGAAACAAGTCTTTAAGAAGAGTTTCCTTCCACTTCTTCACGTAAATTTCCAAAAATAAACCAAGAAACTTGCCCAAAATAAACCATGATATTTTTGGCAAGTTTTCGCTTCCAATTCGAGTTCTAGCCACTTTGGATCCA
>JAJJMB010012240.1:2644723-2665829 GCA_023531105.1 Papaver atlanticum
GCTTAGCAGCTGCTTGGAAATGGGTTACCCCTTATCCAAAATGAGAGACAGAAATGGGTACTAACAGTATACACAAAAGAGATGAAAATAGACACATAAATGCGTCTATCAAAGAGATAAAGCCAAGTCCTGGCTGCAGAACCTGTCATATGAGTCTATAGAAACATGGGATGAACTTATTGCTGCCTTCCTTCATAAGTTTTACAATAAGCATAAAACTGCTTCTGGTAGGCAGAAAATTAGTGCCAGTATGCAACAAGAAGGAGAATCTCTTTATAGGTTTCTGGAGAGATTAAATGATCTTTTGGCGCAATGTCCCCACCATGAGTTTGAGAAAATGAAACTAGTGCAGATTCTTTATGATGGTTTAGACTATTCGACCAAAGCCATGGTCGAATCTTTATATGCTGGTAGGTTATAGAATAAAACTGCTGATGAAGCTTATTCCTTTTTAGAAGAAGTGGATGAAAAATCCCAACATTGGGAGTCTTGTGTTGAACCCCCTAAGAGACTTCTGGTCAATAAGAGTAGCACCAACATGGCAGATACAGGTTTTGAGTCTGATGCTAAATTTGCTGCTTTATCTAGAAGATTAGAAGCTTTGGAATTGAGTCAATCTAAGAATAAGTCTTTTGTTGAAACTGATGATAGGATTAGAGCCTCTCAAGTCTCTAGTTGTGGAATAGAGCCCAATAACTCATTTTGAAAACAATCAGAAGTTTGACCCATACTCAGAGACCTACAACCAGGGGCGGAGCCAAGAATTGAGGGAGGGGGTGCAAAAATTTGTTATGGGGTGCTAAAAAAAATTAGGGGTGCAAAAAAAACAAAAATAGGCTTATACGTGTAAAAAAATAATATCTAATTGGGCCTAAAATAGGCTTTGGAGACAGCTGGGAAGGGGGTGCAAATGCACACTCTTGCAATGGGTTGGCTCCGCCCCTGCCTATAACCATGGTTGGAGAAACAATCCTAATTTTTCTTGGTCTAAGGGCTAGAGTCAAGGTCAGTCTAGTAATTCTCAGGCTCCCCAGGTTTTAGTTATACTGAGAACTCTTCAGGACCAGCCCGGTAGAGAATAAAATGACTAACTTATAGCAATTAATTAGTATGTTAGTAAAGACCCGAGAAATGTTAGCAAAGAGCCATCTTGATTTTCAAGAGGAAACTAAGCAGGATTTTCAAAATAATGCCAAGACTTTTGCTAAGTTAGAACTTCAAGTAGGTCAAATAGCTAAAACTCTAAGTAAGAGAGATAACGGAAGGTTCCTGATGTTGTTTTCATAGTGGTAAATAAGTTTTCGTTCACTCGGACTTGATGAGATTCGATTTTAAGATTTAAAAATAGAAAAAACTAATAAGAAAGAAAATATATACACAAGTTTGTCACAATATCGAGAGGTACTGAGACTCGGGATTCCACTATTAATCACAATAAATTGGTTTAAATAATGATTCATAACAATTTTAGCTCTTTTGTAAACTCTTATTCCTTGCCAAGGTAGATTTTATAAAGCATTGGATGTAAAGTATAAGCATATCGCATCAAGAGTTCTTAAACTAAGCATACACTATCAAAAAAAAATCACAAATAATCAATGAAAATCATAAATCAATTTAATCCATGCAAAAAGTCATAAAGAATCAATTATAATTACCAAGCAATTGTAAAACATGGCTTCTTCCGTCATCGTAGTGTTGGGGTTTAGTTCTTTATGGTGAAAACACGCTCAAAATAATAACTCATGGCTCAAAAGGTGGTTTTATTGAAGAAATGTGAGAAAAAGAATAAAACAGCTCAATTGCTACGTTTATATGGGTTGCAGATTGACTGTTACGGAGTAAATAAGACAGTTTGATGAACCACTGTCTTCTGTGTTGTTTTTATTTTTGCGACCGACTCTGACAAATTTATGTTCTTGAGTTATTCTTCTTCCTGCAATAGCGGGAATTTTTCTGCAATCCTTTTTTCTCCTCTTTGAAACTTTCCAATCGACCCCAAACTTTCGAAGTCCTCTGTATGACCTCACAGCACCTATATATGTACCCAACAGGCAAAAATATCTCATGAATATCTTTGATGTTTCTTTTGTAGAAAGTCACGGTACTTTCCCTTTTCTCTCTGGATTTTTACGCGTCTATAACAGAGCCCGATTCTTTCCAAAGATAGTAACATGTTCTTCTCCTTTCCTTTCACGTAAATTCCTAAAATACCAAAAACAAAATACCCTCAAGAAATCATAACAAAGTCTGGTGAATATCTCATCTACTGTTTTCTCCAAAATAACAGATTCTTCCCTTATTTTTCGAAACTAACTTCATTACCTTTCCTATTTCGGTTAAACAGGCCCATACCAAGCCTTTCCCAAGAAAATCTCTGCCAGAATCTCGCTCAATTCTTACACAGTAAATATCGAAGGTGGAAAACCAACTTTCCCTGTTTCTTCTTTTCTACGCGTCTCCTCTGAGCTGTAAACTTTCCAGGTTTGATCCCACGAGAATATCTTATCCTTATATTTACTTAACTCCCCAAACAATCCACAAAATCCTGAGAATTTTTCAAACTTATTCCGGTTCCCTGTTGTTTTGGGGTAAAAACTGATTCTGCTGGAAAAGGTAAATTAGGGTGTCCCGCCGAGAAACGAATCTAAACCCTAAACAAATGCACTGCACGGGAGTACTTTAGATTCGAGAGATCAATATGTACAATCCTGGCCTAAACCAAGAAATGGTCATTCTAGTCTTGCTTCGGTCACAAAATGAAGGAGAAGGGTTGATCTTAGGGAGGGAAGCAAAGAAGGTGTTGAGATCAAAATGGCTAACTCTGAAGGTGTGGTTGTTTTATGACTTGTATCAGAATGTGGAACTTGCTTGCGGAATGTAAGCTACGAGTTCTTTTGTGTTTTTCTGGATACTTGTGTTGATAACCGTTCTTGGTTGAAATAGGTTGAAAACCTATTTATATAAGTCATAGTTGAACGCACCCTGATCTCATATGAAGTGGGAGTAGTTGAGTGATGGAGAAGTGGGATCATGTGAAAAATTGAAAACCACGTCTTTCAATGAGGGAAGACGGGTTGGTGTACACCCACTACTTCTTTGCTGCCACTAACTGTCCGCCTTTCCTGACACTTTCTCTTAGGTCAAATAATTGAATTATTTGTGAAATCGATATTTATAAAACATCGTTTGTAATTGGTGCATATAATGCATCGCTTTTAAACAAGCAGCTCAAACTAATCGATGCTCATAAAGCATCGTTGTATAAAGATGCTTTAAATTAGTCGCAGAGCCTAATGTCTTAAAAGGAGCATGATCGGCCATTTTCGAGAAGCTGCTGGGAGCCGTCCATGCGCGCCAAAGATAGGCCGATCGGTCCTTATAGGAGAGTGATGGTTGGCGTCCACGTCGACATCTTATTGGTTGCCTAAGATTTTATCTAGGCCAGTCAATTCGGCTAGCGAAATTGGATGGCCAAGATGATTTGCGACATTTAACGGCTGCTGCTGAATTTATTTAAAATTCATATTGGCAGCGCGACTAGACGTTTTTGGGCGATCGTTTAGGAGCCATATAGGCAGGCCGCGGCTTGGCCGATTGTTCCTTATGGAAGAGGGGTAGCCGGTGATCATGATGACATCTCATTGGTCCCCTAAAATTAGATCTTAGGCAGTCAATTCGGCTAGCGAAGTTGGACGGCCAAGATGATTTGCGGCAGTTACATACTGCCATTAATTCAATTTAGGGTTTAATAGCCGTGTGGCCAACCTACTTTGGGGCTAACGGTTTTTGGTGTTAGCCGCGTGTTGGGAGCTATTCGATCGGCCAGCACATTAGTCGGGCCGCTGGTGAGCGTATCCGCACCTTGTCTGTTGTTTGAAATTGCATCTAGGCCGGTTAATTCGGCTGGCGAAGTTGGGCGGCCAAGATCGTTTTGCGGAAGCAATATATTGCGGCTAGCATAAATTAGGGTTTTGTAACTCACACGGCCAACCCACTTTGGGTAATCGTTTGGTGGCTCCGCTTGCGAGTGGGAAGGATTCCGATTGGCCTAAGCATTAGTGGACCCGCCGGTGTGCCTGATGGTGCTTGTCCGACCATGTTAGGAGGTGGCTAGACTGGATAAAACGTACGGCCGTGATCGTTTTAAGACCGACATGGGCAGCCTATGTCCAATTCCTTAAGGAATTTAGTACGTCGACCAACCAACTTCCACTTTTAATTGAAAGTACATGTTGCGCATTTAAAGCGATCTGATTGGTCGATGGGAAAGGGGGGACGACAAGCGGCAACATGGAGCGTGGCCGATCGGCCACGGGTGGCGCCTGCTGGAGCAGACCGGTCGGCCAAATGGCGTGGCCACGCCTCCCTTTGCTGCTGCTTTTACTCGCTACATCTCCTCTTTATTTCTTGTTTTCTACTTTTGGTAGGATTTTGCTCCTACTAGTCCATGGCGGATTAATTTCCTAGCTTACCTAGGTTTGGTCTCGACCAATAGGGTTCGAGATATTTTGCTCATGCCTTAAAAAATACCTAATTTTTGTAAATTAGTAAAATTAGGTTACAAAGATTGAATTTTGTGGGCTGACACAAAATCAATCAATTTCTGGTGAATTTTGTGCGTTCATACAAAATCACAAATTATATTTCAGAGGACAACATAACTTTGTGTGTCTCTAATTGAATACTTCCATGCACATCTTAATCCTGACACTTCGGGAAATTCATGCTACTCGGCTACGAGCGAACATTAATTGTCATGTCATGTCAACATCAAGAGTTCGGCTGGGGAACAAGTCATAGAATGAATACTCAACAAACCATGCATTAGTGAGTAATGAAGGTGGAAGATAAAATTTACAGAGGGATTGTTGCTACATGCTCCATTCTGGATAAATTTCATATAAATATACTGAATTGCTCAATACATATGTAAGTAAAGAGGCCTGGGCACTCATCACTTTTAAATGGCTCAACTTCTTTGCAGAATGACGGAGCATTAAATACAGGGTTTTACAATTTTAGCCCTGAACTAAAAACCACCATCAACATTAAGTCCCCTGCTTAGTACGTAACAGTGACATTGTTGCGGGGTAAGCACTAGATGGTGACAGAAAAAATGAAATTATCAAGACAAAAGAAATGAAAGTTACCAGGAGAGTTGTATTTGGCTTTCCGCAATGGGACCGGATGGCTAGTGGTCCTTGTACCAACGTGCTGCTAACTCGATCCACAGGGCGCAAATATGGCAGTCATGGGACCGCTTAACTTTCTTCGTGTACGGACCGAGAAGAGATCCTTCTCGGATTTGGAAATTCCGTTTGCATAAAAAGGGCGAAACAATTTTATTTTATTTTTATCTTTCGCTTGCTTCACTTCTGCGTCTTCGTCTCTCGCAGCGTGCATCCCTTGGACATTGTCATCATCACCGAGAGATCCAACCACCAGCTTGAAGGTAAGTGCATCACGTTTTCCGTTTTTTTTATATATGGGTGTGAACCCTAGCCTTAGGTGTAGCTTCCATGAACTTGAAAACTTATCCCAATATGAATGATACCTCTTCGTTGGCAATATTGTAGTGATCCTCAACAGCAGCATCAATAACAAAGTAATCAACATCACTGGGATCACCGACCATACGAGCAAAAAATCAAAAGTGAGTGCCACTGCTTGCTCCTTCTCCCTTTTTTTTTTTCAAAAACCTAGTTTTAGGTTTTCGGCCGCGGGCATAATTCCCGCGGCAAAAAATTTCTCTTTTTTTTTTGAGTGGGCGCAAGTCCCCATTCATCTTGGTCGTGGATATAATGTTCGCGGATTGAAATTTTCCCGTGATTTTTTTTTCTTTCTTGGCATGCGAAACCCATGTTATTTCATGCAAACTCGACTATTAGCGGCTGTGTCGAATTTCAAGAATTTGCACGCACGACTCTTCTCTTTTGAAGTATGAAGTAGTGACTCTTTTCCCGTCTTGTTCATTTTAGTTACTCCAAAAGTGAACAGTAACATAAGGAATTCTTGTTTGGATAAGATGTCACCTGGAGATGTTTCTGTTACTAAGCCGGGGAGTATCAATGATTCCAAAAATATGCCGAACACAGACGACGAATTCTTCACAGCGCCTTACTCAATTATGAGAACTCATCCTGGTCACATAATAACCCTCCTTACTGATTCGGAGAATGAAGAAGTTGTTCCATCAATTTCCCCAGATCGTATAATGAGGTTCTGTCTCCAGAAAAACTAGTATCCATCTTCTCCTATTGATTTTAAAAATTGCCATAATCCGCTGCGCTCTTACGATGGGTGGATGAGATATATGTTTAGTAACGATCATGTCAGGGACAACTTGAATAAAGCACAAATCGTTGAAGCTGTCAAGGCGTCTGCAACACTCCACATCAGGAAGGATGTGTCAGGTTTGGTTACTTTTATTTCTCGATGGTGCATTGATACCCATACGGCCATATGTAGATGGGGCGAAATGACTATTACTTTAGAGAGTGTAGCTGTTCTGCTGAGCCTTTCAATCATAGGAAATCTTAACTTCGCCTGGTCTGAAGAAGAAGAAGTGATGTATGCCACCCTGATTAAAAAGATAGAAGAATTTGATGCTGGGGATAACCTTGAAAAATGCTTCTACACTTGGTGGACGTATGAATGGTACCCCATGAAACCGAAGTTGGGTCAGGTATTGAATGACACACTCAGTGTTGCTGCGTTTTTATCCCTGTGGCTGTCTAGGGACGTTTTTGACGATGGTTCTGTTACAAAGACAATAAGGCCAAAACTTGTCACTTTTGCAATAAGGCTGGCGAAAGGTGTGGCGCCAGTATACTTCATATTGCATTTCTCCAAGCATGTTTGTGGGAGCATTTTGAGGACTATGCTCCAAATCCTTCAACTTCATTTTCTAACATCTATGGAGGCGCAAGAATACTTTGTTGGTTGAAAAAGCTCCCAAAACCTGGCTTAAGACTCATTGATTTCTTTGATAATATGCATGCAATTAACTTTCTCCCCTAGGCACCGGTTCATACATCTATAATTCAGCCGAATACTTTTGCTTCTGTTTTGGGTACAACGTTACACTCGAATAGCGAAGATATGAGCATTGGAGAAGCCATATTCCTGCGAAGATGCACACCTGGATATGTTCCTTCTTTCTTCATGGAATCTTTTACTGTTACTCATTATAACATCGACAGAGCCGCTCGCCAGATGGGTTTTGACCAGGGAATTCTATTTTGTCGTCCGTCAACACCCTCAGATGACCTCTTGGAATCTATTTTGAATACGAGTGTTCATGTGACGAAGAAAAGTCTTCCATTCTTGCTTCCAGGAAGAAAACCAGTGGTGACTTCTAAGTACAAAGAATTCTGGCAAAAAGAGCTTCTTGATCTTCATAAGTTTGTACAGGAAGTTGTGACGGTTCCACGCGGCAAGCCTACTTCTGAGATCTTGAAGAAACACAAGTTGTTGAAGCCACTTCCTGCTAATAAGCGAAAATCTTCTGGACAAGGTAGAAACAGTCCCCAAGAAAAGGAGCGGAGGTCAAAAAGGCAGGCAGGTGGTATCCGCACAGTTTCAACAACTCCAGTGGTCTTAAATTCTTCGAATATGCAAGTACGTATGATTTTCTTTCTGACTGGCCGAATTATTTAAACACTTCGGATTATCTTCACTGAACATATTTCTTTTAATTCAGGGTCTTGATGACATGAACGCCTTTGCCAGACTTGCACGTAGCCAAAATATGGTACCTCTAGAGGAGAAATCTGGCGATACTGAGTCTTTCGAGGGCGAAGACAAAGGAGAAGAAAGTTCAGGATCCGGTGGTGACGAGAAAAGCACTTCTAAGTGTAGTGGCGAATCTAGCTCTTCCAGTGAGCCAACAGATGAGTCGATGAGTCTCCTACACGTTTTCTTCTTGGATTATTTATTCCTTGATATGAAATAAATATTTAATTGGTGGTATTACAGAAAGAAACTTCCCCTAGAGATAACCCTGAGATGGAGATTAATCACAATGAGGATGTTGTTGTGCCTTCCAATGTAGAAACCATATCTGGAGATAACCCTGAGATGGAGATTAATCACAATGAGGATGTTGCTGCGCCTTCCAATGTAGAAACCATATCTGTGGCTGCGAGTGCAATCGTTTCCAAAGAATCTTTTGAAGTTGAAGGAACGCTAGTCGTACATTCTGCTGCAGGTGCCATCTTCAACCCTCTGTTTGTTGCTCCCTTTGTGGATCATGTGTTGATTTGAGGATTCAGCGTGTCGTCTAAGTATGCAGAGTTATATACCCAAATATGGGAAAAGTATGGACACATAGCAACGACCAAGAAAATTAACAGTCGTGTTTCGTTGGTTAAACAGGTGGAGGAAGCCCTATCTTCAATCTGTGAGATGTGTAGTGTGACTGGACACACCGTTTCTGAAGAAGTAGTCTCAAACTGGGAATACCATCGGGACATGTGCGTGAACTTTGAGTTTAACGTCTCCTTGTTCTGTGAAGGGCTTTCCAAAATCCAAGAGTTGCAGACTGAAATGGTCGAAGTTCCTTCCGCGGATTTCATTAATTAGCAGGAGATGGAGATTGATAAGTTATCTCAAGAGTTGAAGTTGAAACTGGCTACTCTCCAAAACATGAAGGATGCTTTCTCTAAGAAGAATGAGCTGTTGTTGGCTGATTTCCCTTGAATGCTTTTATTTTTCTTAACTTTCTCCTCTTAGGTCTTTTTTTTTGAAGGCAAGAGACGCCTCTTTTATGGTTTGATTTTTTGGTTTTGAACTAGTAGGTAATTTCTTTGTGAGGATTTTTTGAATTGATTTATTTTTTGAAATAATTTCGCGAGCAATTTTCTGGAAGGAATGATACTTGGATCAACTAATAAGTTTGAATCCTAATCATGAATGCAAATAACGCCACTATTTTGGAGAAATTGTGAATATTGCATGAAAAAGGGAAATACTAGAGTGATATAATTTCCACTAGAATAATTGGGTTATTGGCTTCTATTCTTAACATGGGACTGACGTCTGTGTCAAGTCCCCAACAAATTTCAAAATTGTTGGTTGTGTAAACGATTGTTTAACGAAACTTACTTGTTTATATGGCTTCTTCGCAAACAAAACTAGATTCCTGGATAATTGCTCCAAATCCAAATTCATTGTGTGACGCATCCCTAGTAGTGAGAAGTCCCCAGCCTTTTTTTTTTTAATTGCTCTTGCAACGTCCGGAATCAAACGGAGTAGTTATTCCTTCAATAAATAAGAAGCGTCTCTTTGCGGCAGCGATGACTGGGGCCGTGAAAACATCCTTATGTCGACCCGTGGAAAAGTGGAGGATCTTCAATTCCCAGGTGCAATTCTCCTGAATTAATATTTTCTTGGACAATGCGCTTCAGACCATTGCATTCACTGGTAGGATGATGGATGAACCTATGATAGTGGCAATATCTCGAATCTAACATCTCTTGATCAGTTGGTGGACGCCATACGGGAGGCAGTTGAACCACGCCGTCTCGTACCCAAACTTCCAGTAACTCTAGAACCCTTCTTATAGGGAATGGGAAGCGCGGGTACTTCGATTCTGGCTTCTCTCGCGTTAACGGCTGTTGTCGTGGAAACTCTCGCAGGCTTTGACACGAAGCTCGTTTCGGGGGTAGAGTCGAGACTTGAGCGAGTGTTGACTCAAGCAAGGATCATTTAGTTCGGAAATTTTGTTGGAGTGCAACTTCTCTTGAGGGCCCTGCATCAGTGACAGCAATGTGAAGTGGTTGGACTGAATACTATTCATTGGCGCAGTTCTTATCTTCATAGGCTCCTTGGTAGATTTCCCATTTTTCAAGTGCTTATCTTTTTAGTAAGGTTAGAGCGGTCGTGGCTGCGGACTGTTGAACAACTCTCTGAACTTCTGCGAGGGTCTGGAGATATAGGTTTTCCAACAAAGCTTCATAGGCCGGCTCCTTACCTTTATCTTGCAGATATTGTGACGCACCTGGCAGGTATCTTCCCTCAGCCTTGTGAAACTGTCTCAGCTCTTCGTCGTTGGCTGAATTTAGTTGGTCATTTATCTTCTGCTCTCGTCCGATACGGCCACATGCTCTGCCGGCATCGTCGTTGGCGGAGGCACAGACTTCAGACAAGGATTCAATATTTTTTGTATCATTTCTGAAATTGGTGGTGATCTCCGAGCAAATGTATGTTGACTCTTGCCACAACCGGTTCGCCATGCTCTTTAGGAGACAAAACGTCTTATTTTGCAGCTTAATGATATCAGCTTGATTTGCGACAACATCCTCTCGCATTTTTGCCATACCTTCCATGGTGATTGGATTTCGAGCATTCGTGGCTTTGGAAGAGTTCGGATGACTGATGTACATCATAAAATGGAAAGTTGGGATAGGTGTTTGAAGTGAATTATGGTTAATTATTAAATTTAGACCTAAGATCCACCGTCTTGAATTTGGGAGAATTGATATGAAATCAAAAACTGACCTTGCAACCGAAAGATTAATCTCCCATTGTGGTCGCCAGTTGTTTTGGGGTAAAAACTGATTCTGCTGGAAAAGGTAAATTTGGGTATGCCGCCGAGAAACGAATCTAAACCCTAAAAAAATACACTGCACGGGAGTACTTTAGATTCGAGAGATCAATCTGTACAATCCTGGACTAAACCAAGAAATGGCCGTTCCAATCTTGTTTCGGTCATAAAATGAAGGAGAAGGGTTGATCTTAGGGAGGGAAGCAGAGAAGGTGTTGAGATCAAAATGGCTAACTCTGAAGGTTGGTTGTTTTATGACTTGTATCAGAATGTGGAACTCGCTTGCGGAATGTAAGAAATGAGTTCTTTTATGTTTTTCTGGATACTTGTGTTGATAACCGTTCTTGGTTGAAATAGGTTGAAAACCTATTTATATAAGTCATAGTTGAACGCACCTTGATCTCATAGGAAGTGGGAGTAGTTGAGTGATGGAGAAGTGGGATCGTGTGAAAATGTTGAAAACCAAGTCTTTCAATGAGGGAAGACGGGTTGGTGTACACCTACTACTTCTCTGCTGCCACTAATTTTCTGCCTTTCCTGACACTTTCTCATAATGAACGTGTTGCACGCCGCACGCTGTAAACCGCCAGACCAATACCCTGATGAACATCCCCCAGTTTGCGACATGTTTGATGTCTCGAGTATTTTTTTGAAAATATGCAGCAGGTTGCTGAGTGGGTCTTGTTTGCAAGACCTAGTTATTTTGACCAATCACGCGCAAGCTAGGCGGCGGGTGGTCATGTATTACAAGCCAAGCCATGTGGCTTGCCGCAAGAAATAGCACGTAACGCTTCTTAGGTCAAATAATTAAATTATTTGTGAAATCGATGTTTATAAAACATCGTTTGTAATCGGTGCATATAATGCATCGCTTTTAAGCAAGCAGCTCAAACTAATCGATGCTCATAAAGCATCGTTGTATAAAGATGCTTTAAATTAGTCGCGGAGCCTAATGTCTTAAAAGGAGCATGACCGGCCATTTTTGAGAAGCTGTTAGGAGTCGTCCATGCGCGCCAAAGATAGACCGATCGATCCTTATAAGAGAGTGACGGTTGGCGACCACGGCGACATCTTATTGGTTGCATAAGATTTGATCTAGGCCAGTCAATTCGGCTAGCGAAGTTGTACGGGGAAGATAATTTGCGGCATTTGACGGCTGCTGCTGAATTTATTTAAAATTCATATTGGCAGCGCGACTAGCCATTTTTGGGCGATCGTTTATGAGCCATATAAGCAGGTCGCGGCTTGGCCGATTGTTCCTTATGAAAGAGGGGTGGCCGGTGATCACGACGACATCTCATTGGTCCCCTAAAATTAGATCTAAGCCGGTCAATTCGGCTAGCGAAGTTGGACGGCCAAGATGATTTGCGGCAGTTACATACTTCCATTAATTCAATTTAGGGTTTAATAGCCATGTGGCCAACCTACTTTGGGGCTAACGGTTTTTGGTGTTAGCCGCGTGCTAGGAGCTATTCGATTGGCCAGCACATTAGTCGGGCCGCTGGTGAGCGTATCCGTACCTTGTCTGTTGTTTGAAATTGAATCTAGGCCGGTCAATTCGGCTGGCGAAGTTGGGCGGCCAAGATCGTTTTGCGGAAGCAATATACTGCGGCTAGCATAAATTAGGGTTTTGTAACTCACGCGGCCAACCCACTTTGGGTAATCGTTTGGTGGCTCCGCTTGCGAGTGGGAAGGATTC
Source organism: Papaver atlanticum (assembly GCA_023531105.1). Classification (NCBI taxonomy): domain Eukaryota; kingdom Viridiplantae; phylum Streptophyta; class Magnoliopsida; order Ranunculales; family Papaveraceae; genus Papaver; species Papaver atlanticum. The sequence continues at coordinate 2,656,972 of JAJJMB010012240.1, forward strand.
CAATTGGCCTAAGCATTAGTGGTCCCGCCGGTGTGCCTGATGGTGCTTGTACGACCATGTTAGGAGGTGGCTAGACTTGATAAATCGACCGGCCAAAACGTACGTCCGTGATCGTTTTAAGATTGACATGGGCATCCTATGTCCAATTCCTAAAGGAATTAAGTACATCGACCAACCAACTTCCACTTTTAATTGAAAGTGCATGTTGCGCATTTAAAGCGATTTGATTGGTCGATAGGAAAGGGGGGCCGGCAAGCGGAAACATGGAGCGTGGCCAATCGGCCACGGGTAGCGCCTGCTGGAGCAGATTGGTCGGCCAAATGGCGTGGCCACGCCTCCCTTTGCTGCTGCTTTTACTCGCTGCAGTTCCTCTTTATTTCTTGTTTTCTACTTTTGGTAGGATTTTGCTCCTACTAGTCCATGGCGGATTAATTTCCTATCTTACCTAGGTTTGGTCTTGACCAATAGGGTTCGAGATATTGCGCATGCCGCAAAAAATACCTATTTTTTTTAAATTAGTAAAATTAGGTTAAAAAGATTGAATTTTGTGGGTTGACACAAAATCAATCAATTTCTGGTGAATTTTGTGCGTTCATACAAAATCACTAATTATATTTCAGAGGATTGCATTGTCATAACCTCAATTCTTAAACCATTAGTTAGTTGTTAGCCCATTAAAGATTTTTGTGTGTGAATTACTAGCTGGTTGGTGGCCCATAAAAGTTGGTTGTGTTTATTCATAATGGGGTTAGTAGATAAATAAACCTAGGTTAAAGTTAGTTGTAGAAAAGAAAAAGAAATAAAAACCTAATGTTAGTTTTGCCGTGAAAAGAGTCAGCAAGGACTATCAGAGGGGAAATCAGGGGAGAACTCTTGAGGATTTGGAGCTCAAGCCAAAGGAAAGTTTTTTCTTGCTCTATCAATTCTTATTATTAAGTATTGAGTATCTATTTTGTAGATATAGGTGAACCTATTGAGTTTAAATCCATAGTTTAGGTTTTGAGATTGATTCTTTTATGAAATCTGAGTACCAGGAGCTGTTTGCGTCTTACAATGAATTTGAACCGTTAGAAATCATTGAATTTTGGATGTGTTTTTTATAACTAGTTTCTAAAGGCTCTAACAAAATTTCATGCCGATCGGATAAGTACAGGTACCCAAAACAATTATGTTTCAGAGACTTTAGGTACAGATTTCTGCTAAAACGTGAACAGGTTTGATACCAATAGATGTGAAGTTAGGTTGCATATAATTTGATGATTTTTGGATATGTGAAACCTATTTGTATGATTATTCTTATATAAAATTTCAGAGCAATTGGATTTTGGGAAGTACCCCAATTAGGTAAAGTTATCCAAATTCGACTGTACGTTTTCAGTTTAAATTGTGCATATAAACCCTGTCATAAGTTTACATTTAACCGTCATTTTTACTTAAAATTTATATGAAGTGTCCCTGATATAGTAGTGAGTCTGTGGTAATTTTTTTATCATGTTCTGATGTGTATAAGACAGGATTTTGATAAGTACAGTAGACTGCTTTGCATAACCTATTTCCTGAATTATTTCGGTATAAGGTTGAAGCATGGAATTTGTGTGAATTTGTTGGTCAGTTCGAATAGTTATGCATCTGATTCAATATGTTGCAGCCTGTTGAGATGAATTGTTAATGTTTGAGCTTATTTAAGAGCTGATTTCTATTCGAGTGATTCTTGTTTGTCGAAACTATTCCACCTTGAACTATTATGTTGAAAGGTCAGGTTCACAATAGCAATCGCGCTTGGCCTGGAAATTTGGGGTTGTCTTTACTATCGGGGTTGTCTTCACAATAGCTATCATGCTTGTGAGCTGAAATTGAGGTTGTCTTTACTATCGGGTTTGTCTTCACAATAGCTATCATGCTTGTGAGCTGAAATTGAGGTTATCTTTACTATCGAGGTTGTCTTCACAATAACTATCATGCTTGTGAGCTAAATATTTCTTTTGGGTTATCTTTGTGCGTGTTTCCTTGAGTATTAACGACCGAATGTAAGCGGTAATGTTACAGGGTGTTGTGCTATTTTTGTATAGTTTTGTGGCTCTCTTTGGCATAGTTAATCATAATTATTTTAGACTGAATTTTTAGTACTCTTTTACTTAATAGTAAAATTGATGGTTTAAGAATGAACTTGTAAATCCAAGGCTCTGACCTTGTGTTGATTTTTCAGTTTCAGATAGCAGAGTAAGTAAGTGCTTAATCTTGGAGTTTTCTCGAGTTTCCGCTGCAATATCTGGGAAGAAGTGGGACCCCTTCCTTGATGAAGTTTTCTTCTGAATTTGTTTTCCCTTATTTTCAACAATATTATCACATTGTTAAATATTATTTTCTTAATAAGTTTTCTTATCAAAACTTTGTTAAAAACATAATTCTTTCATTAGTGGAATGTGTTAGCCTATTTCATAACTTGTTAATGTGATAAAATTCTTTCTTTTCTATTTTATTTGGAACAAATATTTTTATGAGCTAGTATGAGCTATGTGAATCTACGTTCATGTAGTGAAAACCTTGAATTACTGATAATAAGGCCGACCGGACGATTATTATTGATTCGGGTTGTCACATGCATAACTTTGCGTGTCTCTAATTGAGTACTTCCATGCACATCTTAATCCTGACACTTCGGGAAATTCATGCTACTCTGCTGCGAGCGAACATTAATTGTCATGTCATGTCAACATCAAGAGTTCGGCTGGGGAACAAGGCATATAATGAATATTCAACAGACCATGCATTAGTGAGTAATGCAAGTGGAAGATAAAATTTACAGAGGGATTGTTGCTACATGCTCCATTCTGGATAAATTTCATATAAATATACTGAATTGCTCAATACATATGTAAGTAAAGAGGCCTGGGCACTCATCACTTTTAAATGGCTCAACTTCTTTGCAGAATGACGGAGCATTAAATACAGGGTTTTACAATTTTAGCCCTGAACTAAAAACCACCATCAACACCTGTTTCGATGAGATGAAAATGGAAACTTAATTATTTTCCGAGTTAAACTCCATTAGCAATCCTGTTATGATAAAACAAGTTAACCTCAATCAAAAACCCATGACAAACTCCAACCAAAACTCGCCCAAATTGTTGCCAGAAAGTTACGCAACTGTTAATTCATTTTCCCGCCAAAACAGCTTTCAAAAGGTATGGAATGGAGTGCCCCTATCTGTTCATGGAGTGCCTTTAGCACTGTGGTGTAAATTACAATGAGGTGCCCTTAGTAATTGAAATGCCCCTTAACCAAAATGGGGGTGCAAATAGTAAATCCTCCCGGGATCCAAATACCACTTTTCGAGCCGATTTTGCCGCAAAAGCTTATTTCTCCAAAAAAACATGTACAAAAACATAAAATAATCAAATAAGTACAAAATCGAGCACTCACAATAGATTAAAATAGACACATAAATGTGTCTATCAAATACCCCCAAACTTATTATTTGCTAGTCCCGAGCAAATCTAATCTACAAAATAAAATCCTAACTCATTGTCGCAAGCATAACAATTGCACTTAGCGTGTGCAATAAGCCTTTAAACCCCTAGGTGGCCCTAGTGGCTGAGTTATAATCTCGGGAGGGTTTACAAGAGGTGTACCCACAAAACCTTTACTCCAGACCCTAGCTACCTATGCAGAACCTTGGAACGGCACTAAAGAATCTCCTTGGTTGGCATACTCTCATTAACTATAGATGGAAGTACCCTGATGCGAGTGACATAGCTCTACTCAGATAGTCGCACTATGGACATCAATATATGGAGTCAACAAACCGAAATCACATGTGAATAGATTAAGAAGATGGATATGGAGATAACAAATGGTTTGCAATGATGTTGACTAAGATGAACGATGTTTCCCATATCTGTCTGAAGGCCACTGCCAAGATGAACCTATCTTGATGGACTGAGATACTGGTCTGAATTAATATCAACGCAACTGGCATATACAAGGGAACCAGTGGTAGATTTATAATTGAACATTAACATATTTTTTTTTAAAGAACTAACAACATGATTAGATCTTGCGGATCCAAGCGCATGCTTCTTGTCAGCAGATTACATGGTAATTTTCATGGATCCTGCATTCCACGCTTGTTTAGGAGACGGAGACAGGGAGAACACACACATAGTGCTATCCAAGTGTTAATATATTTATTTTATGTATATATATATATATTTCTCAATATTCTGATTGGTCTAATTGGTCTGGTCTCATTTTTTTTAGTAACTCAATCACTCTACTTCATCCCAGCGTTGGTAAACACTCGATGCGTGTGCCCCACCAAATCATTTAGAGAAACATATAAGTTTTCAAAAAAAAAAAACAAAAAAAAAAAACAGAAAGTGATATGGTGACGACTTCGAGATACGATGAAACCACCATGTTATTTCTAACACCTGAACTCCGTGCCTTTATGAATAGACTCTATTGTTGGGTTCCTCAACTCCTACAACCAAGATGCTAGTGTTGTCCTTAATTGGCACAAATTTCTAGGCTCTGGAGTGTAAAAATGCAACTAAAAAGTTTCTCCCATACCCCCAAACTTAAATCTAACATTGTCCTTAATGTTCTAAAGATGAAATTAAAAGTATGAACAAGGAGAAACTGTTACCATTTGAAGAAAAAAATAGTTAAGGAAATATATTACCGTGTTGCATGAGCATGGGTTACCTCCCAAGAAGTGTTAAGTTTAAAGTCTTTAGCCAAACGTCAAATAGGTTAACCTCAATCAAGCGTTGCTATCTCAAGCTTGTTTGTCAAGTTTAGGTGATTAAAACTATAAGTCTTGATTTCTAGTCTACTAATAGCTATGTCTCAGATTATGATAGAATGTGTAGTTGAGCTTTAGACTTCACGACATTCATCGATTGAAGTCGAAGATCTACTGAGGAGAGCTTGGAGGAACTTAATCAACAGAAAGTATGTGGAGACTTAAACTCATATATCACTCAGAAATCTATTATATTCTATCTCCTATTGAGACTAAGTCGTATAGCTATATAGACTTTTACATTATACATATTTGATATTTCGAGCTGAGTTTAACTCGCTTATATCTTTCTCGAAATATGTGTTGGAAAGCTTTTTGCTTTAACTACGTTCATCATTATTCTTGACGAGTCTAGTTGGAAACAATTTATTTGTTGAAAACTAAATAATGAGTCAAAAGATGATCATGTGAAAATCGCCTTGTAACATCTTACATGATTTGTGTGAGACAGTCATTTGATGTAGACTCGGAATATTTCGTATTGATCATTCGATCACTTGAAAATTACTTATAAGCTAATAGTTTGTGTGAGACAGCTATTGTCGTCTTCTAAGTATGTTTCAATGATTGAAATGGGAGTTTAGAACAAATAACCATTGTCTGGATATAGCACAGAATGCATACCAGTATGCAAACTGTTGTAAGTATGATTCAGGTCCGGAAACCAAGTATGCATACCCGTATGCGAACGGTTTTAATTGTTAAAGTCCGGGAACCAAGTTTGCATACCCGTTTGCAAACTGTTTCACCTGAGTTCAGTCTGGAATGACAGTATGTGTACCCGTTTGCGAACTGTCGGAAAAGATCAAAGTCCAGAACTTAAGTTTGCGTACCCGTTTGCAAACTTATGTGGTTAAGTTCTAAAATCGGTTAAGTATGATTTCATACTCATGAACAAATACATTTATAAATTAAAGAATGCAATCTTTGCAAACCGTGGCTAAAATATTCATGAACTGATTCTTTTGAATCAATCCGATTTTGCTTCAATCGTGTCTTGTATACTTCTATGAGAATATAAACAATTGAACGACTCTATGAGTAACACAATTAGATTCATTTGATTATTATTTGATCTAGAAGTGTTAGATGAGTGTGGTTAATACAAAAGTGTTCATATGGCTAATTTCGGTTAATTGTTATTGAGCCAACTCAATATACACTTTTAGGTAACGTTACCCATATCTAAATGAAGGTATATTTCATTTGTGTGTAACAAGCTAAGACCATCTAACGGTGGAGAGATATTGTTTTCTAGTCTACTTATAGTTATGTCTCGGATTAGGATAGATTGTGTAGTTGAGCTTTAGACTTCACGGCGTTCATCGATTGAAGACGAAGAACTACTAAGGGGAGCTTGTGAAACTTCATCAACAAAAGGTATGTGGAGACTTGAACTCGTCTATCACTCAGAAGTCTATTTCTATTTTATCTCCTATTGAGACAAAAGTCGTATAGCTATATAGACTTTACTTTATACACATTTGATATTTCGAGTTGAGTTTAACTCGCTTACATATTTCTTGAAATATATGTTGGTAAGCTTTCGCTTTAACCAAGTTCATCTTTTATTCTTGACGAAAGTCAAAAGATGGTCATGCGAAAATCGTCTGGTAACATCTTATATGATTTGTGTGAGACAGTCATTTGATGTAGACTCAGAATGTTTGATCATTTGATCACGTGAAAAATGCTTTGAAGCTAATGGTTTGTTTGAGACAGCTATTCTCGTCTTCTAAGAATGTTTCAATGATTAAAATGGGAGTTTAGAACAATTAACCATTGATTGGATATAGCACAGTATGCATACTTGTATGCTAACTGTTGCAAGTGTATTCCAAGTCCGGGAATTTAGTATGCATACCCGTTTGCGTACTGATTTAACAGTAGAAGTCCGGGAACTATAGTATGCGTACCCGTATGCGTACTGATTTCAACTGAGTTCGGTCATGAACGGCAATATGCGTACCCGTTTGCATACTGGCGAACAAGACCAAGTCCGGGAACTTAAGTATGCGTACCCGTTTGCATACTTGAGTGGGTTAAGTTCTAAAATCGGTTAAGTATGTTTACATACCCATGAACAAATACATTTATATAATAAGGAATGCAATCTTTGCAAACCGTGGCTATAATGTTCATGAATTGATTCGAGTGAATCAAAACCAATTTTTCTTCAATTGTGTCTTGTATACTTCTATGAGAATATAAACAATTGAACAACTCTATAACTAGTTTCATTTGAGTCATTTGAACTAGTTGTGATTAAGATGAACAAGGTTGATATGAAAGTGTTCATATGGCTAACTTCGGTTAACTATTGTTGAGCCAACTAAGTGTAGACGTTTAGGTACGGTTACCCATATCTAAATGAAGGTACAATTCATTTGTGTGTAACAAGCTAAGTTCAATCTAACGGTTGAAAGATATGGGCTTGAATATAATCAGGTTTTCATCTAACGGTGAATATTGAATGCTTTGTTACCAAGGTAACTGATCGTTGTCGTATGCGTCAAAAATAAATTCACTTTCTCACTTACAAATAATATAAATTAAGTATATGATAAGAAAGAGTTCGTTCCACGGGAGGCGTTTGTTGTTATGCAAATTTCAGTTTCTTAGTAACCAATAAGGGGGAATTTTGTTTATATCAAAGCAATAAAATAAAATAACATAAGCTTATATGATTAGATAAAACGATCATACAAAGCTTTTGGTTGGTAACCTAGCAAAGCAAATAAAATAATTTGAATAATCAATAAGGAGAAGATATTGGTCACGGGATAGTATCATTCACAAACATGCATTTTCATCAATGACTATAATTGGTATTTTAATCTCTCATTTACTAAAAGTCCTAGGATACCTTGATCGCAAGTATATCCAGCTAGTTCATTGATTTCATCACAACCACATTAAAAGATGTATATGTGAATTCTTCCTAGAAAGCAACCTAAAGTGTAAAAGCACAATTAAGTTTAACTCCCTAAAAGCACTAAGTTCTATGGAATAAGACTAATCAAAGCAATCAAACGTGTAAAAGCACTAATTCGATTTAACCGAGGTTATGATTCATATGTGATTATAAAGATGTATCACTACAAGTAATAACCATACCATGCTACTTAGAATCAGGGATAAACAACTTTTTCGTATTGAAAACCCTAATATAGCTTTAGAAATGAATGCAAATAGGATTGATTCCGGACTCAACCAAACAAGCAATCAAATCATATGACAAAATAAATAATGAATCATAAACAATAAATTATTGAGACAAAACTAATTCATAGATACAAATATCATATTTGAGAAATCAACTTTTTCCCATAACCAATAATAATATTTAGCTACTCATAGCTATGAAGTTCATCATCATCTTATAACAAAAAAAGAAAAGAAAAGATAAACCAAAGCAAACCCTAGGATTGTATCCGGCTCTCTCCAAAGGCCCCAAGTAGAATACCTCCTCCAAAGTTGTAGCAAACTTTTCCTTTTTGTAGCTTTTCCTCCTTGGGTCAAGTCTTCAAAAGTCCATATCCAATGTATCCACCAAGCCCAAATGTGAGAAATACCCATATAATAATTCTGTTCAAAAGTGGTCGCCGGAGGTCCCAAAAAGTAGCCGGAAGTTGGCCGGTAAATAGTTCAGTTGACCGGAAAGTCAAATCGGCCACCAGTCAACGATTAAACTCAGTCAGATCAACTGAGTTACTCCGAGTCGGTCCAGTGATGTCATCAGGTGAGTCAGAGTCTTGAGTCAGAAACGAGTCAGGTCTGTCTGCCTGATTGGGCTGAGTAGGCACCATCATTGCGCATCACAGCTGCATTAACACAGCACCAGAACCGCAATGCTCCTCTAAGTTCTCAAATCAGCTGCAACAAACCTCAAACCTTCTTCTCTGCATTAATCCCTTCTGCAACAGCCTTTACTGTCTCTGCAACATCACCTTCAGCTGCACACACAACTTCTCCATTTCTTGCTTGTACACAACCAAAACCAACAGCAACAACTGCCATTTGAGTTGCAGCTCATCATAAACCCATTAGT
>JAJJMB010012240.1:2670829-2709215 GCA_023531105.1 Papaver atlanticum
CAGTGCTTCTGCGACAAAGTGGAGCGCTAGTTTATTTGTAACAGTCATTTTATTGTAACAGTAACGACAATGAAACGTTACAAATCCCTGCTTTCTTATATATCCATCTTTGTAAGCACATTCTATGCAATGAAATCAAATTTTGAGTGTGTTTCCATGATGAGGAGCTAAAACCAATCCCCGCGGCGATGGAGGAAGCCATTGTTTCGGTAACAGTGATATATTTCTATTTTAAATTAATTATAGCAATTCTATTATGCTTTTTGCATTGAACTAAAAATTGGTTATATGGTTTTGATTAAGTAGATTTATTTTCTCTTGATAGAGCATGCTTAGCCTAGGGTTTTGATGTTCTATACTTGTAATTAATAGCTATTCTTTAGAAAATCTACTTGTCTAGGCAATACTTTTAAATCAAATTGAATGTTGAGTTGCATAATTATTATTTTTCATTAAATCACCAATATTGATCAACAGTGGAATCCTATCCCCAATTTCTCCATAATATTCACATCACCTTTTGCTTTGAGTTTGCTTTATTTTCCTAGCTTTAAAATAAAATCTAAAATCAACAATTTTTACAAGTCTTGAACGAACCATTTTTCTACAACACAATTAAAATTTCATCAGTTTCCAAATTACTAATTTATTTTTTAATTTTTCCAAAAGAGGATTAAAAGATTCAATTATGATAGTTTGAAGTAATAAAGGAACCCCTAAGTACTTTTCTTGAAGAGCCATTCTCCTGATCTGTAGAACATTGGATATCTCATTTTTTATATGACCTGGAACCTTAGGACTAAAAGCCATTGCCGATTTCTCTAAGTTCACGGCTTGACCTGAAAATTTGCTAAAACATTCTATAATACTAACAAGATATTTTGCTTATCTGGTCCTAGCCTTGATGAATATAAGCATTCATTGGCGAAAAATAAATAATAAATAGATATGCTAGAAGCTGTTACATTAACACCATGGATTTGGTTTTGCGATTCAGCTGCAGACAAGTATCTAGAAAATGCTTCCATGCAAAGAATGAAGATTTATGGAGACATGAGATGTCCCTATATCAGACCCCTTTGAGGAGTGTAAATATCCCCCCGGAGAGCCATTCAGTAAGATTGAAGTAATCACGGTTGTGACACATTACTCAATAAGCTTGCACCAATTACTAGATCACCCTAGAAAAGAAAAGGTTATTCGATCTTGTTGAATTCCTTGGACATATCGAGTTTAATTGCCATACTACCATCTTTAGCCTTGTATTTTTTCATAGAATCAATCATTTCATGCACAATCACAATATTGTCCATAGTTTGCCTACCCGAAATAAAAACCATTTGAGAAGGTGCAATAACTCTATCCAAAACAATTTTTAGTCAACTAGCAAGAAGTTTATAAATAATTTTGTAAACTACATTACAAAGACTAATTGGCCTAAAGTCAACTATTTTTTTATGATAATTTGTATTCGGAATAATCGTAGTAAAATTATGATTCAATTGGTTCAGCAAAAACTTAGAGTGTAAGAAGGCATGAAGAGTGTTAACAACATCAGTTTCAACGGTGGTCCATATTTTCTGGTAGAAACCAGGGAAAACCATCTGGTCCTGGTGTTGTCCAGGTTTCATGCCAAAGACATTTTTTTTAACTTCACCCGAGGTTAGAACAACAGTCAACATACAATTATCATTTTGAGAAATACAAGGCTGAATACAATTCAAATACAAGCCAGGGGAAGGAGGATTACATGTTTTACTCAACGTCAATAAACTATTGAGTAATTATCTAGCCATGTCCTGCCTATCGCTAACCCGTATTCCAATACTAGTATGTATGGAGTTTATTTGGGTTATTTTTTTCCTAAATTTAGCTTTATTATGAAAAACAAATCGTGTTTCTATCTCCAAATTTCATAGATTCTTCCTTACCTTTTTGTTTCCAGAAGTCTTCTTTTATGTACCAATGACTAAGACTAGCATTTAGTTCCTTAAGTCCGTCACTGCTATATATAGAGCCAAAAGTCGAGAGGACGCCAATCTGGGCTTTGATCTTATTTATCTGAGTGGTGATATTTACAAAAAAAGAGTAGTTCAATTCCCTAATAGAAATTTTAGTACCCTGTAGACTTTTAGCGAACCTGAAAGCTTTAGACCCATTACATCTAACATGCCAATTGTTGTTGATAACTTCATAACAAGAATGCTCTCTAAACCATGAGCTCTTAACTCTAAAAGGTTTACTGGTATAATTTTCGACATTAGAGGTAACTAATAAAATTGGGCAGTGATCACTACCTAATAGAAAGAGATGATATAGTCCAACTTTTGGGAAATCATGAAATTGTTTTAAGCTAGAAACAACTTTATCTAGTCTAGCTAAGATAATTTCTTCTCTAGTTATTTTGTTCAACCAAGTAAAAGGATTTCCTATGTAATCCATGTTGTGCGACCAAATTTTTTGAAGAAAAAGATTATTCTCGTCAAATTGATTATGACTTAGAGGGTTTTCGCCTTCTTTCTCATCATTAGATAATATGAAGTTTAAATCGCCTATAATGACCCATGAGTTTCTAAAGTTTTTATTTATATTTGCTAGATGAGAAAATTGAGTATTTGTGTCTAGAAGATTGGTAGAACAATACAAACATGTAAGTAAATAGGGAGAAACTCTAACATCTAGAGTAACAACACAATTTATCATATATATTAACCTGGATGTCCATTATTTGGATATCAATAGTACCATCCTTCCACATAAGTGAAAGGCCACCAGAGAGGCCAACAAGTTCAAGGAAAATAACATTCATGTCCCCGTATATAACAATATAACATTTAATTTAATTTAATTTCATTTTATTTAGCTTGTTTTTGGTTTCTAATAAGAAAATCAAATCCGGGTCATTTGACCTAATTAAATCTTTATTAAGATGGTTTATGGTGGTACTATTTCCAAATCCTTGGACATTCCAGGATAAGATTTTCATGTCGAATAAAGCTAAAGAATAACAAAATGTTCCAATATTGAAATAAAAGTGTCTAATGGGAAAATTATAACCTCTAACAAGTGACATAAAGTTCCTAATATGCAAATTGTACCTGCTCAAGAAATTAAAATTAGGGCACAAGAAATGAGTTAAAAGAAAAAACTGTATGGAATAACATGATATCCAGGCTCATATTGTGTAGCCCATCTTTCATAAGACAAATTTGAGCTATCAATTGCTTTAAACATCCCAAATCCTCATGATTTTGGTGGAGAACCAATCTAATCTCATCAGTAATGCAATAATCATCAACAACGTCAATATCCTCAATAATAACATCATCGTGAAGAAACATGGGATTGTCTCGGGTATTGATCAGAGTTTGAATTTCATCAGTTTGGGATTTTGAGGGGCTTTCATCTCTAACTTTATTGTTTTTTCTGGTATCTATTTCACTCGAAAAACCTAAATCAGAATTTTGGTTTTGCCTTGTGAACCTTTCAGTTGAGATAAGAGGTAAATTACTATCTACACTCGTGGACAAGATATAAGCAGCCAAAAACTTTTTACCCCTTTCTGTTTGACTGAATTCAAAATATTACATCTCAATCATCTTTTCAACCTTTATCTCTTGTGCAATTCTTTTGCGGGCTTGATCATTATGATCTACTACCCAACATTCCTTACAAATTTTATACGGTTGCAAAAATGATAAATAACCCATACACGACCCTCCAACAACAGTATCGAGCCAACCTTCCCTTCTTAGCGACTCTTTGAAATTAACCTCTACATACACAGTATTTGTAACATGCCCTCTTGATAGTCTCTTCCTCCCCTCAGGGAATACTCTTTTCCCAATATCCTTGCAAATATCTTCTAAAAGTTTTTCATTTAAAATAATCACTCCAAGATTTATTAGCTTGACGCACAATACTTGATGATTAAAAAGGTGATCCTTAATTGGTTTTTGGGAGACATACTTCTGAAGAGAGAGTAAGTACCCTAAAATAATCCATGTAGTCTTTTGGAGCACAGCATTATAGGACTTTATGTTTGAAATTCGAACACAAACAAATTATTTCCTTTAGAGATGATTTCAAACTTCCTATATATTTTTCATCGGATGTTTATTTTTTTCTTGACATCTTCATGATCCAATCGTTTAGTAGACATTATTTTTCCCAACAAACAACACGACCATCCTTCGCAACTTGCGTTGTAACAATAATTTTTCTTATAGGTCTAACAAGACCTGGGCTGATACTGGATGATTGCATTCTTGATGACAAGTTGTCAACTTGGTTGTTGTTCTGGGATGCCATTTCCAATCTTCTAACTTCAGGAGCTCTAGAACTTTCATAAAGTTTTTTAGGGTGAAGACTAATAGGGGGATATCGTATAGGTTTACAAAAGATAAGAATATATGGAGGATCAATTTGTTTCCTATGATAAGGAAACTTAGTATAGATAAATTGATTATATGGCATGACTGACTTAACTATTTTTTGACTTTTGAATAGAGGGAAAATTTTCCACCGTTGCCATAATTACGGGATGTCAAATTGACCGAGTTACCGTGTTGTAAGTACTGAGTTAAGCTCTGGATGCTTAACCATGATGAAGCTAGAGAAACAGGCTGAGAGAAGACCCATATTGATGATCGTGTCCTGATGCTAGAATTTATTCAAACGACTTTTGAATCTCACAAGTAGGATGATGAAAATGACACCACTGCCGATAAAGCAAGCACTATTGCGATAAACTCATATAAACAAGTTTCTGAAAAGATTAACCACCACTGATCACCACTACTGGTGACTACACAAGAATCAACGAGGATATCTGCAGCAAAGACTAAAACAACATTATCAGAGCTAACCCAAGAAAAAGAAAAAGGGAAAAAAAGCTTAAGAAAAGAACTGAGCAAATGACCAACACAAAACTATAGGAAATAGATGAACATGTTTGAAAAAAAAAAAAAACAGAACTTGAGATTTGATTGCTTCTACGAGAAGTCAAAGAATTTTAACAACCAATCTGACTAATATAAAACTATGACACATTATATAGAGATTCTGAACGAATGTAATCAAAGAGATCCGTTAAGCACGATTACGCAAATTGGTGAGATCTTCCTAGAAATAACACGGTGTCGGATTTTTGGATAAATCACATTTCTGTCACAACTAGGAATACCATCTTCCCCCTTTTAATGCAAGCAACATTATCGGCATGGACCGTTGGATTATCCAATTCTGAAATTCAGCCGTCAGATTCACCATCCCCTACGATTCAGGCGATTTTTTTTTCTCCATGTGAACAATTCATTTTGGTCATTGGATTTCCTCGATTCCAGCCGCACGATATTACTCTTACAGAAAAACCCTTAGTCTTCTAACAAAATTACAAAACTAGCCTATTACAAATTTATCCATCGTTGCATCGCTCTTCAGTCTTCCCCTGCCTTTCTCTCTCCCCTCTTCTCCCCACTCTTTCCCCTACTGTTCGATAACATGTTATAATGCATTTTGTTTCAGTGTGTCATTGTTTTGCAAAAGTAGGAGATACAAATGAAAAGATTAGAGTTTACCGAACCGCAACGCGCGTGCACTTAACTAGTGGTTATTAATGGAGGGTACTGAATTACTGGGGAGTGTATCAAATCCTATATAACACTAACAAGTAATTTGGTACCTCTCACAGTAATCTGGTACCACTGTTAGCAAATTTGAGTACCGAGGTTAAATACTAAGATTTGAAAAATGATAAGATGTGTGCATAGGAATAAGCCTAATAGTCGAAAACCGGAACAACTACCATGTAGTCGGGTCACATACCTGATGTATGTGGGCCATATTTATATGTTGACACAATTTATAGAGCTGGAAAAAAAAATCAAAAATAGTTTTACTACCTAATTGTTTGTCTTTATTTTGTTGCTATCTACCTAATTTCATACCAAAAGTAAAACAGTTAAGGAGATTTTGAGGGGCAGAATTTTAAATATATCATGTGTGTCAACATATAAAGATGAACCACGTACAAAATGTATGTGGCCCGGGCCCTAATTGGTCCTTTTATTTCTTTGACCACATTTTAGACGGAGGGCCGAAAAACTACTCGAGCTGTGTATCCAGACAGGCTACGAGCCACACGGTCAACCTTGTGCAAATATCCGATAAATATCCGTTATCTTTTTCCAGGTTCTTTTACCCGAACCCTTCTATTATTTCTTCTCTCATCGCACCGCCTTTCCCACCCTTCTTCCCTTCCGCAAAACCCTAAAATTTTCGCTCTGATCTTTCTTTTTCAATCTTTCCCAAAAATCTCTGTAATTTCTCTGAATCCTGTAGCTGTTAGTGTGTTCTTCTTAAGAATCGAAGATGTCAAGTGCGTTGGATATGTCATTAGATGATCTGATCAAGAACAACAAGAAATCTGGAGGAGGAAGAGGTGGTGAAGGAGGAAGAGGTGGTGAAGGAGGAAGAGGTAGTGGTGGTAGTAGTAGGGGGCGAGGAGGTTCAGGTGCTGGTCCCGCACGTAGATTTCCAAATCGCGGTGCAAACAGGACCACTCCTTATTCAATGGGAAAGGTGTGAAAAACAATTTGAAAAAAAAGTATTAGGGTTTTGATAAAATCGTTTGTGATTGATCTCTCTCTGTAATAAGTTTTTTGTTGCGAATTTCTTCAAATCATCTCTCATGGAAGTCTTTTGGTTCACGAAACAGCCGGTTCATGCACCAGATTCAGCGTGGAAGCACGATATGTTTTCAGATCAAGCTGCTCCGTTTCAAGGTGGTGGTGGTAGAGCTTCTGGGATAGAGACAGGAACCAAGCTATACATCTCCAACTTAGATTATGGTGTTTCCAATGAGGATATTAAGGTATACTTCTCCTTCCTAAACCTTAGTTTGTTTTTGAGCTTTCTCAAGGGATTTTTTTCTAGGATTTAATACTTCCATAGTAGGTGTACTTTTGAATCTAGGGAAAGTACTGTTGATAAGTGGAGGATATAATTAGTTAGGGTTATAAAGTTGGTGAAGTTTGTAGATCTGATCTTTGATTGCACCAGTACTATTGGGAAATCTTGCCTAGTCTCCCTTTAAGGTGTTCGCTGAAGAAATATTTATTGATCTATTCCCCTGGTTAGTTTTTAAGACGGTTGCTTGTATCTCTGAAGCCATTAGCTACTGCTGTTTGTTCGGAATGCTGTCTCAGTGTCAATTTGGTACTTGAACTTGTTTGGTTTTGGTGTGTCAGATAGGTGGCTGTTTGATTTATTTCTTTCTTAGTTTCTATTTAAGGTGTTTGTGTAAGTCTAGCGACCCGCTGAAGAAATATTTATTAATCTATACCCCTGGTTAGTTTTTAAGAGGTTTGGTACCAGACGTGTTTGTATCTCTGAAGCCATTGCTACTGCTGTTTGTTCGGAATGCTGGCTCAGTGTCAGTTTGGTGCTTGAATTTGTTTGGTTTTGGTGTGTCAGATAGGTGGCTGTTTGTTCGTCTCAACTTTGGTTTTGTAAATGAGGTTCGACCGACCGTAATCTAGTAATGGACATTGTTGATTTTCCATGATCGATCTCTTTTGATTTATTTCTTTCTTCATCGAAGTATGTAAATGCCTGCTGCTACATTGTGAAAGTTTATGGTCACTTTCTAGATAATGTATTTAATGTGATGGTTTTTATTTGCAGGAACTATTTTCTGAGGTTGGTGATTTGAAAAAATGTTCTATCCACTACGATAGGAGTGGGAGATCAAAGGTATCTCATCAACTATGTTTTGTAATTTCTGGAAGGAATCAACTCGTCTGTTTGCAGCTAAAATTAAACTTTCTTTCTTTCAGGGAACAGCAGAAGTGGTCTTTTCACGACGGAATGATGCTTCTTCAGCTGTCAAGAGATACAACAATGTGCAGCTTGATGGGAAGCCAATGAAAATAGAGATCGTAGGGACAAATATTGGAGCTCCTGGTGCCAGGCCGTTTCCGACCAATGGCATAATTGGAAATCCAAATGGTGCACCCAGAAGGTACTTACCATCATATAATTTTTGTACTCCATAGTGACTATTGCCAAGATCGATCTCATTTTCTTAGTAAGCTCACATCATTTTTTGAGAATATCCAACTTTTTGTATTCTGCCGTGCTTGGGAATTGGGAAATAGAGAGAAATTACTGGGGATATTAAGTTTTCGTTCTTCTCGGGATCTTCTTTAAGCTGAATCGTTACATCCAACTGCTCATTAGCATTTGTATTGTGAGTAGTTGCTGACACAGCATCTTAACATGATACATCTCCGAAAATGTTTTTCTTTTGGTCCTACTGAATAGCTTATTTTTGGGTGGCCATGTATGCTAGAAATATGTATCATAGCAAAAATGTGAAATGCATTTTGGTGATATTAAGAGCTCTGGTGTGTTGTCTGTGTACTGAACAATGTATTTCACACGTGTATAACTTCTACCCACGGCACATGCCTTCACATATAATAATGTGTCTCTGCTGATGCTCAATCATGGCTTTAGTATTATTATTTTTATGTCGCTGTGGCCTTGGTGGTACATCATGTAGAGCGGCACATGTTCTTTTCCTAGTTTGCTGGTGTTCGATACTCTATTCACTTTACTGAGAAGAGGTTACTATGTGTATTTGTAGATTTTGTAGCTTGTGTCGAATCTTTGGATTTGGTTAAAATCTCTTAGAAACCTATTTACTTACTGTCTATTGATATGGAACAGTATACATGGAAGAATGGGTGGACTTATTACACGACCCCGAGGAGGTGCTGCTGGAGGCCGTGGTTTTGGAGGTAGGGGACGTGGTCGTGGTAGAGGAGGTCGCAGTGAACCGGTGTCTGCAGATGCTCTCGATGCCGACTTGGAAAAGTATCACACAGAAGCAATGCAAATAAACTAAAAATGTTGTATCTTGTCTAAAGTTTTAGGTTTCCCATATATGGAGGTTAATGCTGCATTTCCAAGTGTTCATGTATTTTTACCGAAGTGACTTCTTTGAGTGAAAGGGGAAAACATGTTGGAAGAATATTCAGTATCTAGTTTTGTGTACTAGAGTGTCCCTGATTGTAGCCAATTATTATGTGCTTTTATTGTTGTACTTAATTGATTGCTGTCAGCTGAACTTAAATCTGTTTCTGTTAGCTTTCTGGTTTTGTCCAAGTTATAACTTCTATCTGTTGGGGGATGTGTGAAGGAACAAATGCTTGAAGTGCTAGACCATCTGTGAAGATTAAGGCTATCAGTTCTTGTACATTATTATGCAAATGAGAAACCTGTGGAGGAAGTCAAGGAAGTCTCCTTAATTGTTTTTACTTAGGTTGCTTGTTTTCATTTTCAATTTTTACTATGTACCTGGATTATTCTTGTAAATAGGTATGTTTGTACATGATGTGTTCTTAACTGTTGTCTTGATTAGCGTAAGGTATAGAGATGATTGTTGGGGTTTCCATTGTAACTGCAATTTTTCATTTCGAGAATAACTACAAGGGTTATTTGTAATTCCTTCAGTGAATAACTAGTTATTACTTTCCATTTTAATGGCTACAAATTTATGTGCTTATGGAGATTACTCTTAGAAATGGTGAAGGTGAAGGTGAAGGTGAAAGTGAACTGTGTTTAGTGAACAACCACTCCCCTTAATAGTTTTTTGTCGGCAGACATTTTTTTCTTGGTCCGTCGGCAGACATTTTTTTCTTGGTCGGGCCTTACGCCTTCTGAATCCAAAAACTATTCCCCTAAATGAACCGCGTTCGTATATTGTGTATATATATAATTTTAGGTAGAGCTGTAGGTTCGTATATTCTGTGTGTATATATATATATATACAATTTGGAGAGCTGTAGCTAAAAGCTGAATGAAGCTCGAATTCTAGAGTTTTTGGCCACTTCAGAGAATATCCAATAGGTTTTTGGCCACTTCAGAGAATAGTGGGTTTCTAGATTTTTTGGCCCCTTGAGAGAATATCCAATAAGAATAGTGGATTCTGAGATCTTTTCCGTGTTTTCTGCCACACGATAGAGTGGTGGGTGATGGCTACACACAACTTTGTTGTATAATAGATTATCTCTCAGCCCTAATTCAGATTTTCACCGCCCCTTCTCCACTCCGTGTTCTTTTACTCGCCGGTTCTTCTTCGTTCTACCTTCATGTTCTAATCTCTTTTTGCAGGTGATAACAGCTTAACTCCAAAATTGAATTCTCTCACGATTTTCTCTTCGAATTTTTTAACCTGTTTTCTGATGAATGTCTAGTTTTTGATTAAACATTTGATGTTTTTTTATATTTATTTTTGCATTGGTGATGATTAAAAAGCCGAGGTATACGATTCCGCAGCCTAACAAAACAACTAAGATATTTTTAGGTTCACAACGACCGCATAAGGTGAAATTAAACGTCAATAGATATAAATATATTAATATTTTTTTTGCCAAGTCAAAAAAATTTATAAAAGCAAAAGAACAATTACAAGAGAGAAAAAAATTAGATTACAAGAAAAGAGGGTTACAACAGCCTCTAAAAACTTGCAAACTATTTAAAACGAAAATAAGTCATTTGACCGAATGGATAAAATCTGGCCTACCAAGAAAACTATCGATAAAGCCAATGATTAGCAAACAACCACACTTAGCCAAAATATCTGCCGCAAAATTAACCTTTCTAAAAGTATGTTCGTATACAATAATATCATAATTGCAACAAGCAATAATCCATCTCTAAAGCAAATAAAGTTGAGTTGCAACCATACCGATACACTATGGTTAGCAAAATAATTTTTTTATAAGATTGGCCAAAATTCTTTTCTTGGGCCACATCCATAATCGGTAGATAAAAATATTTTTGAACTACCTTTTATGAAAGCTGAAGAATTAGAAAATAGTTTGGAGAAATTCATGTTTGGGGCTACAATCACAATTGGTAGACATCAATTTTGACTAAAAAACTACCTATTGTGAATATATAAATATTAAAATTTATAAGTATATATTTATAAGTTTGGAAATTTTATTAATTCTGAGGCTACATTCATAATTCGTAGATAATAAAAGTGACTTAACTACCGAATATGGAAAAATTAAAATTCGGGAAAAAATTCAATTTGGGGCTTCTTTTACAATCAATAATAATCTATCTTTACGTGACTGTCGGTTGTACAATGATTTTGGCACATGAGTGTATAATCGGTAGATATTATACTCCAAATATTTATAGATTCTGGGTCATCCATGGCATTAAATGCATGCAATTTATTTATTTGGTTTAGCGATCACATACAAACACATACAAAGTGGGTTTTTGAGTTTCTCAACACAATACATGTTTGTTTGATCCATTACTATCTTCTTTTTGGTGTGATTCTTCTTTTTCTTTTATTAAATCGCCATCTAGGGTTTCTCCACAAATTTTTTTAGGTAATACCTAATTTTCCCAAACTTCTTTCTTCTCTAGTACACTTTCTATTTCTTTTTAAAACTATAACTCAAATGATTTTCAAGCACTAACAATATAATCTGCAATCAAAATTAACTAACTAATTAATCAACATTGACACTAATTAAGTAAGGGTAGATTAGCTTTTACCAAGAATGAGTAGCCCTAAAAAACGCCAGGATTCTTAACCCCTCAAAACAAACTTTTATCCGTAATAGTGGTTCATAAACTCTGCTTTTCACCACAAAATTTATTTTTATTCATTATTCAAAAATTAAACAAAGAGACAGAAAAATCAAATGAATTATTCGGTACAATAAGATAACAAATTGCATACATACACATACACATACACATACATACATACATACATACATACATACATACATACATACATACATACATACATACATACATACATACAATTTCTTAAACAATTTCACCGCTACATCGGTAATAAAATTATTATCATGGAGCCCCAGGAATGATAATCAGTAGTGACTAGTGAGTTGGATCAGAAAACATGTCATTAGGGATTGCTTCAGTCGAAAAATTAGTCTCAAAAATATTTAACTTATCTGATTCATATTTTGATAATCAAAATAAAAAAGTAACTAATTTATTATCTCATAATTCTCATATTCATACCCCGAGTCATTAATATTCGGAGCATCGATCCCATACCCTGTTTTTGAATTAGTATCACCAACAAACCCCGAAAAAGAAGAAGTAAAAGAGGAAGAGGCTAGATTACTCGTTAACTCATCAGATCTCTTTTGAACGCACATCTCATCTGTTTAATTCACCCAAACTCAAACCATTCATATATGTATCCCACCAAAATCCATCACTAACGCCCAAATTAGAATTTATCAACGACTCGAGAACAATCCTGTTTTTTTTATCAACATTTAAACCATCCTCAACCTCTACACACCTCTGTTGTTCATGACACACAGACAATTCATCATCATTTTTCCGAATTTCAACATTACCATCATGATGAAATCGATCAAGTACAAGATCAAGATCCCCAAAAACATAGGGTTTTCCGGCAGGAGAAAAAACTATTAGTGCAACTTGTGCATCACATAAAACAGATAATTCAGTTGCTTTATTAAACAAACCATTTCGTCTTTTGGAGAATGCAACTTGTCGTCTTGATTTGTCTGTTATTTTTTTTTATCAATATCTTCTTACGGCCAAGACCTCGTTTCCTCTCCTTCTTCATCTCCATAACTTGATTCACTTACACTGATAGGTGTCTAAAACACCTTGATATTTATCGATTGTTTATGCTTTCTTTGCGAGTTTTCTTGTGAATTATGTATCTTATGTGTGAATTTGAATTTATTAGGTGCAATGGAGTCATTGAGAGCAAAAGAAGAAGAAATAGGCGCAAAAGGGTCATTTCAAAGGCATGTGATATTGGAAGCTCATATTGATGATAAGAGGCTACCAGCTGGAGTCTTCACAAAAGTGCTAAAGGCAAGCGAAATTACATTCAGGGAAACCCAGTACAGCTTAGTCCAGAGAAGTAAAGGGCACCTCCACCTCGGCGGCATGTATCCAATTTTTGGGTGCCTAAAGTAATCTTGGTTGGCCCTTATCCAGCAGTGGGGAGTTTGAATAAAACCCCAAACTTATTACCTAACCCTAACATTCAGAAGAAATTGACTTCTCAATCATTTCTTCTGAACTCAGGAAAGAGAGAAGGAAGTAGGCGCAGCCATGGATGAAATAAAGATCAGGAATAACAGAGAAGTGATGGTTTGAATGGATTAGTTGTTTCTGTTGATGCTCAAATGAAGAACATCTGAAGAGATTGAGAAGTATTGGTCAAAAGATATGAAGAATTTGGTCGAGTTTTGGTTGATTTATGAAAGCAACAGGAAGAAATCAAGGGTTTGTGGTTATTGTGAGATTTCAGAAGATGGTTGATGATTCAGTTGCAGGAGAAAGTAATTTATTTTTGACGCATACGACATCGATCAAATTTTGGCGCCGCTGCCGGGGAGGCAGCGGGGTGTTATTTGTTTTTGGTTTCTCAATATTGTTTTTTATTTTTTTGTTTTAGTTTTTCTTATTTTCTGGGTTTTGACATAGTTTTGAGTAATCTTGTTTCAGGTACTTATTATGGAAGGAGCATATTGGAACGACGAATACGGTTTTCAACCTCCTCAACACTATGACAATTTCCCACCAACTTTGGGATACAATCAAAACCAATTTATTGGCTATGATGCATATCCTAGAGAATCTTATGGTGATTTTCATACATACCAACAACCTTCTAGTGGGTATGTTAGTCAAGCACCAAGGTGGGATAATTCTACTTCCAATGGCTTCATTCGAGTTGTATGCAGATTATGAATGGATTACAAGACATGCAACAAAGACTAGACCAACTTGATCGTGATAGAGAGAACGTGTCACAAACCGATTTCTGCAACACTTTTACCCGACTCCAGATCGTAGTTATGATCATTCACCCTTTCAAAGCGAAGAGTCATGGGAAATAGAACCTATTGTAGTCAATGGTGGTAAGCGTGTGAACGTCAAGAAACTTGCACAAAAATTATACAAGTTGGAGGATGATGGAGCCCCGGAAGAGCTTGTCGATAAAATTAGTAGGACCATTCATATGGAACTTAAACGACGACGTGATAAAAGTTGGGAAACCGGCGACGATTCTGATTTTGGTGAGTCTGAAAATGAAGACGAAGATGAGTGTGTTGAGAATGATACCGCATTGATCAATATTGTGTAAGACCCAATTGAGCTTGCAAATGATTGTAATGATGATGTTAATACCAAGAATTTGGTGAAGGCAGAAAATGACGAAGAATGGTTGCAAGGTTTGATAGAGGTCCACGATATACAAGAGGTAAGTAATTCACTTGAATTATGTAATGATGAAGATGATTCCGTAACACAAGAGTTTTCGCAAGGTTTGACTAATCATTTGCTTATTGATTATTCTCCTTTACCTCTTATTGTATTGAATATATGTGCTTCGAGAATATTGTTGAATGACTTTGTTTCTCGATATCCGCCATTCGAAACATTTGATTCTCATACCATGCATGGTTGCAAAGAAGAAACCGTAGAAGTTCCTGAATTTTATGTTCTTTATACACTTCCAAGTGTGGACAAGAATAAGTGTGGGGGAAACTTCTATTGGACGATAGCTTCACTTCTATTTCATTGTACTAATGTTTGTGTTAAGCTAGTGTTTGCAAAACAGGTGCTATGGGTGGATCCCCAACTTTTCAGGTTATTGGTGTATGGGGAATTCGTTTTGCTAGTCGAGCTGACGACTTTAAACCAAGCGCTATATGGGAGGCAACCAATGGGATGAGTATTTCTTGTCTTATTTTTATTTTCCGTTCTTGTCTTGTTTTTTTGCTTTTTCTTGTCTTGTATTTAATTTTTCTGATTTCTTGTCACATTTCATGTAGGATTTCCCACCTTGACTCTACTTGGATGACTCAATTTACATTGAGGACAATGCAAAGTTTAAGTGTGTGGGAGTGGTTAAGCATTTGCATTGTAAATTTTTCATTTTTTTTCTTCATTTTTTTCAACTTTTGTGTAAATTAGTGCATGAAAAACTCCAACTTGAAGTTAGTTTAGAGTCACATAATATACATGCCGCTAAGATTACATCTAAATTCTCATAAGAGTGACTGAACTTAGATATGCTAGAGAACGTGACCGGGTTGCTTAGTTGTATGTGAGTTAAAGTTGGATTTAACTGTGCCAGTGGCAAATGAGGTGCAGACTGAATTCAGTATTAAAGTTGTAATCCCATATAGTGGAGACTACCCATTGTTACATCAAGCGAGGCACCGACCTTCACTTCTTTGTACTTGTCTAAATATGTGTTTTTAGAGTGTGTGTCACCATACATTAATTCTGGGTAGAATGGTGAGCTACCCAACCTCCCACCAATAGAAGCACTACTTTGATCTCTTGAGTGCTATTTTATCAATCATGGGGGTGACATCGAATTGCTAACTTACGTACCACTTGTAATCTTGTATGCAGTTAGCACCATTTGTTAGAGCACAGCTCGGTTAAACTCACCAAGCGTTGGTATGCAAAGTTTGGTTGTCATATTTTAGTGTGTCAAAACTCATCTAAAGTTGCTTGATTATATACTAGAGTCAACTTCGTTTAGGTTAGACTAGAAAGTCTAGGAATGTTGAGACATACAAGTATTACTCCGAAGACCTGAAGAATGTGAAGAAGAAGCGAACTACAATGACAACATCATCATTCCTCTTGAGGTTAGTAATATTGACTTGAACTGTTTCATTCCTAACGTATCTTTCAAGTCGTGATATGTAAAAAACATAACTGTGAAGCTGTATATACTTTACATATTGTATAATACTCTAGTGATGTGACATGGTCATATTTGTATGATCATAGTATTAGGGAATTAGACTACGAAGTATAACGCTTATCTTTTGAACTTTGTAGAAATATGACATCGACATAATCTTGTATATACTGTTATGATTATGTGAATGGGTTATGGTGAAGATTTCATACTAGGAAACAATGTTTTACATTTGTTTAAAGGAAGTACATAAATCGTTAGGCTTATTGGTATGACTATTCATTGCAAATATTTGGATTACCAATATGTGTGAGATGGTAGAACCGATCATAACTTTGTTATGTATGTTGGTATAATTAATCACAATGCCTAACTTATGATTTGGTATGACTAGTTTTTATTAATTAGTATAACCGATCCTAAGTAATCACCATGAGATGGTATGATCGAAATTTGTAATTTGTGTGATCGATCCTAGGAATTGGTATGACCGATCACAGAGTGTTGTGTAATCGATCCTTGTAATTGGTAAACGGTCCTAGTAATTGGTGTAACCGATCCTGGTAACTGGTGTGACCGATCACAAGCAATACCATGAGAATATGGTAACCGGTCCTGGTAATTGATATAACCGATCCTGGTAACTGATGTATCCGGTCCTGGTAACTTGTGTGACCGATCACAAGTATTTCCATATTTAGGTATAACCGATCCTAGTGAATGGTACAACCGATTGAGCCCATGTATGTGATTTTATATTTGATCAATCACATAGTAATCTTGGAGTACAGGTGAACCAATTCTAAACTTGTTTGGAAGTGTGGTATAACCGATTCCAAGAATCTAAATCCATGTAAATATGAATAAGGATTTACAGTGAAAAGACGTCAACATACTTTGAACACGTACAGTAACTCTTATCATTTATTGTTCAAAGATATTCCTTAGTACTCAAGGAGATCGTGTGCCGAAATAAATTAAGAATCTTTTAATTAAGGTTTTTGGTTTTATATGCTTTAATTACCAGCAATTAAATGCATATCACTAGAGAATAAAAATTAGTAATGTGCACTTACTAATTGGAGATTTTCTATTGAGAGATTTCAGAAATTTTGGACAAGCATTTATTGGAATTAGGAAAACCGAATTTTGCTATTCATTGCATATCTTGAGAATGTTTTCAGTTTTGGAAATTCCTTGGTGTCCAAACATCCTTGGTATATAAATACCTAAGTTTGCTATTCATTTCTAGCAAACTATCCTAAGAGTCAGGCAAACTTCATTCTTGCTATTTCTGGAAGAGCCGTCTATTCGGAGAGGAAAGTATCATAATTAGGTAAAATCTCTTACGACCGCTCGTTTAAAGACTTCTGTGGGATCAAGAAGCTCTACGAGTACAGTTGGTGGGAAACTAGATTGAAAAAGCGTGGGTCTAACAACCTCACCCAATATTTCGCTTAGCAATCTGTATGGCCTAACTCCAATATACTTTTAAGAGAATCAACTAGACAGTTAGACTCAATCTTAATAAAAAGTATATCAAAGAGTTATATATCAATTTCTCGATTCAATCCTTGCTCAAACAAATAGAAATCTGTGAGCCTGATTGAATACAAGAGAAATAACTTGAACGGTACCAAAGACCAATGTTCAAGGATCAATCAATTTCAATCAACAACCAAAGGTTGGATTTACCAATTGATCGATTCAATGTACAACTTGTGATATTTCAATTATATAACAAAATATAATGCGGAAAATAAATAACACAGACACCAGAAGTTTTGTTAACGAGGAAACCGCAAATGCAAAAAAACCCCGAGACCTAGTCTTGATTGAACACACATTGTATTAAGCCGCTACAGACACTAGCCTACTACAAACTAACTTCGGTCTGGACTGTAGTTGAACCCCAATCAATCTCACACTGATCCAAAGTATAGTTGCGTTCCTTACGTCTCTGATCCAAGCAGGATACTACGCACTTGATTCCCTTAGCTAATCTCACCCACAACTAAGAGTTGCTACAACCCAAAGTCGAAGACTTTAATAAACAAATCTGTCTCACACAGAAAAGTCTACATGAATAAATAAATCTGTCTCCCACAGAAATACCTACGACTTTTGTTCCGTCTTTTGATAAATCAAGGTGAACAGGAACCATTTGATATACCGGACTTATATTCCCAATGAACAACCTTGAAATATCAATCACCTCACAATAATCTTAATCGACTAGCGAAATAAGATATTATGGAATCACAAATGATGAGACGAAGGTGTTTGTGATTACTTTTCTATCTTGCCTATCAGAGATATAAATCTCAAGCCAGTCTTATGATTGTACTCAATCACAATAGAAACAACAAGATCAGATCACTCAACTACAGAGAAAATAGTTGGGTCTGGCTTCACAATCCCAATGAAGTCTTTAAGTCATTAACCTACAGGGTCTCGTGAGAAACCTAAGGTTAAAGAAGAATCGACTCTAGCTTATACAACTAGTATCACACAGGAGGTGTGTGGATTAGGTTTCCCAGTTGCTAGAGTTCTCCTCTATAAAGTTTTGCAATCTAAGTTACCTTGGTTACAAAGCATTCAATATTCACCTTTAGATGAAAACCTGATTAGATTCAAGCTAATATCTTTCAACCGTTAGATCGAATCTTAGCTTGTTATACACAAATGAAATATAATTCATTTAGGTTTGAGTAACCGTACCTAAACGTGTACACCTAGTTGGTTCAACAATAGTTAACGAATGGTTAGCCATATGAGCACTTTCATATCAACCTTATTCATCTTCACCATAACTAGTTCAAATGACTCAAATGAACTGGTTAGAGAGTTGTTCAATTGCTTAGATCTCATAGAAGTATACAAGACATAATCGAAGCAAAAACGATTTAGATTAACTCGAATCGATTCATGAACATTATAGCCACGGTTTGCAAAGATTGCATTCCTTAATATATATAAATGTTTAGTTCATGAATAAACCATTTTTAGAAAATAACCCACTTACGTACGCATACCGGTACGCATATTTTAGTACCCGGATTGAGCTTGTTTTTTAGTTCACAAACTCCAGCAGAAATTCACGGGATGTGAACTTCCGGCAGTACGCGTACGTGTACGCGGACTTAGCTCCGGATATCCTAAACCAGTAAAGTACGCATGCTTTGGTTCAAGGATTTTGGACTTACACAAGTATGAGTTCACGTACAATGTTTATATCCATTCAAGGTTATATATTCTAAACTCTCATTTCAATCATTGAAACATTCTTAGAGGATGTTATATAGTTGTTATTCACAAACTATTTTTCATCAAAGCGATTTTCAAGAAATTGAAATGATCAACATGACTTTCGTCACGAGTAAAGATGAACTTGGCCAAAGCGAAAGCTTACCAACACATATTTCGAGAAATAAATAAGCAAGATAAACTCGGCTCGAAATAGCAAATGTGTATAATCGAAGTCTATATATCAATACGACTTTTGTCTCAAAATAGGAGATAGAGTAGATAGACTTTTGAGTGATATATAAGTTCAAGTCTCCACATACCTTTTTGTCGATGAAGTTCCACCAGTTCCTTGAGGAGTTCTTCGTCTTTGCATGATGAACGCCGTGGAGTCTAGAGCTCAACTACACTTATTATCCTAGTCCGAGACTTAGCTATAAGTAGACTAGAAATCAAGACTTATAGTTTTGGCAACTAAACTTGACAAACAAGCTTGAGATAGCAACGCTTGCGAGTTCGACCGAGCAGTGCTCTAACATAGTTAATTGTAGTGTTATTAGTTTTCGATTGATTTGATTGACTAACGGTTGTTGAAACTTTGATTGCACCTAGTTTGTTTGTTCTTGAAAATCTTCTCTTCTGATATAAGATTCACTCAAACTAGATCGAAGTATCGACGGGATCTCTAAAACTGTTTTTAGATCTAAATACATCTTTTGATAATCCATTGTTAACAGACTCCGTTTTGTGTGTGATTGATCATAAGAGATTCAAGTGGTGTTGTGCAGGTGTTTATTGAAGATTAAAAAAGATTTGAAGACGAAGAAGACGAAGAAGATTTCTTATTTAGTTCTCATATCTTTGTGTGTACACAAACCTTGATCGGCTGGGATCCAACTAGAATCGGATTTATTCGATTGATTAGTTGCGTGAGATCGTCATCACTTTATAGTTTCTTGTTGGAATCTATATCGATTGATTGCGAATATAAACTTGACCACTTTGGTAGTTATTGGATAGACTAATCTAACCAGGCAAAGGAGTTTATTAGATTAAACGGAAGAGCCTTTGCATATGACTTGAGATATCTTTATCTTGAAAGAATCAATAGAGTTGTTACCAAACAGATTTGTTGTTCTTTTACTGTTTGGAATACGATCCAAAGGAATTGTACCAGTGCGTGCACTCGGAAGCGCAGGGATACTGAGGAAACTAAGTGAACTAGGGGTAGTTGCTTGTTCTCAACTATACGAAGTTGGTGTAGATTTTGTATAGTGGCTTAATTATGAGAGTATTCAATTCTGGACTAGGTCCCGGAGTTTTTCTGCATTTGCAGTTTCCTCGTTAACAAAATCTTGTCGTGTCTTTTACTTTTCTATTTCCGCGATTATAATTGTTTATTATAATTAAAAGTAAAATACACAAACGTTAACTCCAATATACTTGATAGTGATCCTATAGAGTTTGGTTAAGTCTGAACCTATTATCAAGTGTCACACTTTGGTTGTCGTATTGTCCCGATCTCGTATCCATAGACAATCACACAAAGTGTGAATACCGATTTGTTGCATTGTCTCGACTTTATCCATAGATGATCACTTTCGGTAAGAGGACTTATAGGTTGAAAACAAAAGATTGTGGTGTATTTGGGTACCCTCATCTTTTCAATTGGTATCAGAGCTGGCAAACACGAAAAGATCTAACAATCTGTGTTTGGTGCGATCCAACCTATAAGACTGGAATCTAAAAATGGTTTTTATAGAACCTGAGAATGATTCAGTTAACATAAAGCAAGGTATCAAGAGTTTTGAATTAACACTTGATGATGGCATCTACGAATCAATATCTGAAAACCTTCATGAAATCATCTCGAAAGAATCTACTAGACAAGTTAATCTTGTTAATGATGTAGAAAGTGATGACCACTGGAAAATTTGTCTACAAGAAAGGCCGAATGGAATTTCCGATGATGATGATTCAGATTTTGAACGAAAAGTAGAAGAGGATGTCACAGAATACTCTAAACTACTGGGTCCTTTGAAAAATAAAAAACTGAGAACTTCGCAATTTCCTGATGTTATGACTCCTCTTTGTCGTGAGAACAAGAAATTGAAGAAGGTTTTCGAAGGATATTATATTGGTTATCGCCTCAATGACTCTCTTCTTAAAGATCGTACAGAAGAGCTAAACTCAAAGAGTCTCGAATGCGAGAATCTTCGGAAAGACCTCTTTTTGTCAAAAAAGAAACTTGATGAATCTGAAGCAAGGATTAACTCTCAACAAAAGTGTTTTAAGAGAAAGAAGGTATATATCTCTCACGAGAAAAACACCTTGAGGCTGATATAGCTGGTGCTCTTGATAAAATCAAGACGCTGGAAGACGAAAATTTGTAATTGAAAAAGTCCAATGATAGCACAAACAATTTATCTTCATTGTTAGAAGCGGGAAGATTTCATGGTGATACACGAGGATTGGGATATTATAAGGAATCAAGTGCTTCCAACGATAACAATGAGATAAAATTTGTTAAAGCTACAAATTCTTCTCAACCAGAGGCTTCCACTGATGTCAAAAATGATATTATTTCTTGTAAAGAAGTAAACCCTGTCAAACCTAAGAATTGTGTTCAGCCAGCAGCAATCAAAGAAAACACTTTTTCTAATGTCAAGAAAGCAACAACGTTGAACAACGATAAGAAGAAGAAGAAGAAAACTCGTTGAGCTCCAATGCAAGAGGTTCCACAAAAAGGTAACATTAAAACTCAGACTTCGTATGTTAATAAGCATTGTTATTATTGTAGTAATAAAGGGCACTTGCAATGGGGATGCAAAGTTCGTAAGATGCAAGATGCATTTTATTTTGTATCAAACGAATTGGCTAAGTTTGCTCCCCGAAAGAACTCAGATCGTTATTTTCCTAAGTTTAAGCAAAAGAATTATTATAATGATAGTTCAAATTTTGCCTATCGCTCGACAAGGTCATCTCATAAAAGACCCGATTATAGAAAGAGAGGTGACTTTGTAAATGCAAACACAAGATCTGATGTTCCAAATTGGAAAAAGGGAGCAAAAGTTAGTCATAAGAATGACACTCGATTGATAAATGTTGATAACAATATTTTTGAGAGTTTTCTTGAAAGACTAAATAAAGACATCTTGATGTCTAAAGTCTCTTGTACGAATGAATGTTGTGATAATGACACTCTTCATCACAAATCAAAGAAGTAAAACGAGAGTAATAAGAAAACCAAGCAAGAGGTCAAGAGTGATGATCCTATCTTAGTCACTTGTGACAAAGAAGACAAGGCTCAACTCAACACAACCTTTGTGCTCAATCTTATGAAGGGTGAGGAAGCACATGAAACTGAGCACATGACCTCTCGGTTATTATATGATTAATTAACATCTTTAAGGAGATTCTTTTCTTCTATACTCATACCTTCTCTATCTATATTTGAGCTTTTGATAGAAACGGTAATTTTGAGTTTATGATGTTGATATCTACTGATCATATATGTGTAGCTCTTGTTTTTACGGTTAAAACGAGCCAAAAAATCACTGAATTCGGACATTGCATGCAAAAGTTATGTCTAAAACAGTTTAGTGTTGTAATTCATCACAAGTAATCACTGGAACCGGTCCTGGTTATTGGTATGACCCATCACAAGTATTGTAACTGGTCCTGGTGATTGGTCCATACGAAGGAGTGTAAAACTGTTTTGCCTATAACTTCTTCGTACGAACTCGGAATGACCTCATTTTTTCCGCGTTGGTTTCGTAATTTAATTCCCTACAAGATTGAGGTAATTACAATACGTGATTTTCTGTTGAATATTTATGGTGTATTACAAACTGGATTTATGAGATGTCTGATTTCGATTTTCATTAACCTTAATATTCGATCTCATAATTATGTGACCCTTATGGTTTGTGTGGATTTTTGATTTAGCGAGATTAAGTTCTAGCCCATGTTGGCAGGCTTTATCAACGGATCATAAGGTGTTCCGATTGAAACTCATATATGAAAAGTCATAATATGTTGAATCAATTTGTGTTTACATAAGTTGTGTTTAGTATAACATATTTGTTTTGGGTTTTAAACTTTTGCTATCGGCACGCATTAGTTAAAACCGTTTCAACCTTTCTATGGTAAAGGTTTCTTTTATTGTTGTTTTTTGTTCTTGCGAGAGGATGACAACTTACTAGGGGATAGTTCTTACTTGAACTTGCGCTTAATGATATATCTTTCTGGGGAGAAGAGGTTGCGGAATCAGAGGTAACAAATTTGTTAGTTAATCGTTTTCCGGCTTAAGAAAAGCCTGTTTATATTGCATATATTTTGCTTTTGCTTTACAAAATTTCGATACAATTGATATGTTCCCTTATTGTGTATAGATGTATGTGTGTTTATGATTCAATTGTTTCTGGTTAAGAAAAACTGTGTCAATTTTTTTGGCTTATTGTTTGGTATCTTGTTTATTGTTGGGTATCAAGTGTATTTGCTTAACGAAATTCGGTGCAATTGCAGTACCATAATGTCTATGTTTGTTTCAATTGCTTCCGGTTAAGAAAATAATTGTGCAAGTCAATTTATTTTGGATTGTATGTATTGTTTATGGCTTAACGAAATACGGGATCATTTGATTAGTCCAAATCGATTTCGGATAAGAGAAACTAAGTTAATTCTGATCTTAGTTAGACTTATCAAATTGGAGGATTCCGTTATTCAAGTCTAACCGATTGCCTTGACAAGAAAAACTAGTTAACAAACTCAGTATTTGTTTTGTCTAAAGAGAAAGGTCTAAGTTATTGTCTGAATAATTAGAGCCTAATGAGAGAAATAAAGTTAATTCTTATCTTTATTTTGGTCTTATCGAAATAAGCGATTGTATATTTGCAATCGGTTTAACAAGGGAATTAAGTTTCTTAGTCGATTTGTTAAACTATTAGGGAAAATTGCTTTGGACAATTGTTTCCTTGATAACATATTAAAACTAAATTACTTGTAGTTTCGATTTTAATATTGGTTATCTAAAGTGGTATGTGAAACCTTCGTGTTTAACTCTTATAGGTTATTTACAAGTCTTTTAGATTTGTAAGATCCTTTCTGTTTGTCCTTTATTTGCTCGAACCTTTATCATTTTGTGACAAAAAGGGGGAGAAATATATGGAGTAAACAGGTGATTTGCAATCACTAATGAAAGGAAAATTGTGCTTAAACGTTATATCTAACGAAAGAGTAATTCATTGACTAAGGGGGAGAAACATATCATATTGCTGTGTAGTAATTCTGACTACAAAAGAGGAATAATAAAGATGTTCGGATTTAATATTTACCTAGCTCACCTTTAGGGGGAGTATAAGCTTTTGTTATTCAAATGTCAACAACGGTATTTATTGATTGAATATATGCAGGTTATTGTGCCGTTGAAAATTGGAATCAAGCGTATGTAAAATGAATTCTGATGTAATTTGTTTATCCATATGTAATAAGAGTTTTTTCACTAAAATTGACAAAGGGGGAGATTGTTAGAGCATAGCTTGGTTGAACTCACCAAGCGTTGGTATGTCAAGTTTGGTTGTCATATTTTAGTGTGTCAAAACTCATCTAAAGTCGCTTGCTTATACACTAGGGTCAACTTCATTTAGGTTAGACTAGAAAGTCTAGGAATGTTGAGACATACAAGTATTACTCCGAACACCTAAAGAATGTGAAGAAGAAGCGAACTACAACGACAACATCATCCTACCTCTTGAGGTTAGTAATATAGACTTGAACTGTTTCATTCCTAACGTATCTTTCAAGTCGTGCTATATTGAAAACATAACTGCAAAGCTGTATATACTGTACATATTGTATAATACTCTAGTGATGTGACATGGTCATATTTGTATGATCATAGTATTAGGGAATTAGACTACGAAGTATAATGCTTATCTTTTGAACTTCGTAGATATGACATCGACATAATCTTGTATATACTGCTATGATTATGTGAATGGGTTATGGTGAAGATTTCATCCTAGGAAACAATGTTTTACATTTGTTTAAAAGAAGTACATTCATGAACTTGTTTTATGAATCGAAAGGGAAATCGTTAGGCTTATTGGTACGGCTATTCATTGCAAATCTTTGGATTACCAATATGTGTGAGATGGTAGAACCGATCTTAACTTTGTTATGTATCTTGGTATAACTATTCACAATGCCTGACTTATGATTTGGTATGACTAGTTTCTATTAATTAGTGTAACCGATCCTAAGTAATCACCATGAGATGGTATGACCGATATTTGTAATTGGTGTGACCGATCCTAGTAATTGGCGTGACCGATCACAGAGTGTTGTGTAATCGATCCTTGTAATTGGTAACCGGTCCTGGTAATTAGTGTAACTTGGTGTAACCAATCTTGGTAACTGGTGTGACCGATCACAAGCAATACCATGAGAATATGATAACCGGTCCTGGTATTGATGTAACCGATCCTGGTAACTGATGTAACTGGTCCTGGTAACTTGTGTGACCGATCACAAGTATTTCCATATTGAGGTTTAACCGATCCTAGTGATTGGTACAACCGATTGAACCCATGTATGTGATTTGTTATTTGATCAATCACATAGTAATCTTGGAGCACAGGTGAACCAATTCTAAACTTGTTTGGAAGTGTGGTATAACCGATTCCAAGAATGTAAATCCATGTAAATATAAATAAGAATTTATAGTGAAAAGATGTCAACATACTTTTAACACGTACAGTAACTCTTATCATTTATTGTTCAAAGATATTCCTTAGTACTCAAGGAGATCCTGTGCCGATATAAATTAAGAATCTTTTAATTAAGGTTTTTGGTTTTATATGCTTTAATTACCAGCAATTAAATGCATATCACTAGAGAATAAAAAATTAGTAATGTGCACTTACTAATTGGAGATTTTCTATTGAGAGATTTCGGAAATTTTGGATAAGCATTTATTGGAATTAGGAAAACCGAATTTTGCTATTCATTGCATATCTTGGGAATATTTTCGATTTTGGAAATTCCTTGGTGTCCAAACATCCTTAGTCTATAAATACCTAAGTTTTCATTTCTAGCAAACTATCCTAAGAGCCAGACAAACTTCATTCTTATTGGTTTTGGTGGAACCGTCTATTCGGAGAGGAAAGTATCCTAATTAGGTGAAATTTCTTACGACCGCTCGTTTAAAGACTTCTGTGGGATCAAGAAGCTCTACGAGTAACCTTGGTGGGAAACTAGATAATTGCAGTGTTATTAGTTTTCGATTGATTTGATTGACTAACGGTTGTTGAAACTTTGATTGCACCTAGTTTGTTTATTCTTGAGAATCTTTTCTTCTAATATAAGATTCACTCAAACTAGATCGAAGTATCGATGGGATCTTTAGAACTATTTGTAGATCTAAAGACATCTTGTGATAATCCATTGTTAACAGACTCCGTTTTGTGTGTGATTGATCACAAGAGATTCAAGTGGTGTTGTGCAGGTGTTTATTGAAGATTAAAGAAGATTTGAAGATTTGAAGACGAAGAAGATTTCTTATTTAGTTCTCATATCGTTGTGTGTGCACAAACCTTGATCGGCTGGGATCTAACTAGAATCGGATTTATTCGATTGATTAGTTGCGTGAGATCGGCATCACTTTATAGTTTCTTGTTGGAATCTATATCGATTGATTGCGAATCTAAACTTGACCACTTTGGTAGTTATTGGATAGACTGATCTAACCAGGCAAAGGAGTTTATTAGATTAAATTGAAGAGCCTTTACATATGACTTGAGATATCTTTATCTTGAAAAAATCAATAGAGTTGTTACCAAAAAAAATTGTTGTTTCTTTACTGTTTGGAATACGATCCAAAGGAATTGTACCAGTGCGTGCACTGATCGAAGTCGGATGCGCATGGATACTGAGGAAACTAAGTGAACTAGGGGTAGTTGCTTGGTCTAACCTACACGAAGTTGGTGTAGATTTTGTATAGCGGCTTAATTATGAGAGTATTCAATTCTGGACTAGGTCCCGGTTTTTTTTTTTTGCATTTGCAATTTCCTCGTTAACAAAATCTTGATGTGTCTTTTACTTTTTCTATTTCCGCAATTATAATTGTTTATTATAATTAAAAGTAAATACACAAACGTTAACTCCGATATACTTGATAGTGATCCTTTAGAGTTTGGTTAAGTCCGAACCTATTATAAGTATCACACTTTGGTTGTCGTATTTTCTCGATCTAGTATCCATAAACAATCACACAAATGGTGAATACCGATTTGTTGCATTGTCTCGACTTTTTCCATAGATGATCACTTTCGGTGAGAAGACTTATAGGTTGAAAACAAAAGATTGTGGTGTATTTGGGTACCCTCATCTTTTCACCATCCACTCTATCTCTCTCTACACCAACATGTCCATAGAAACACCATCATCATCAACAAGCGGAGCATCACAAATTCGAAGGAAAGTTGAAGACGTTCAAGGTTTACAAGTAACAATATAAAAATGAGCAGATTTCAGATTCATGTAAAGCAACAGACTATGAGCAGAATTTTTACAAGTTGAAGACTTATGTACAAGAGCGAAGATTATCAAGATGAGATTTCAAGAAGTTTATGAAGAATCAAACGGTAAAGTACTTACACCCTGGCCTTTGTACTTGCATTTTTATTTATTTTTATTCTTATTTGCTAGTTTGTATTTTATTTTATCTTGTTTAAAAAAAACAAAAAAAAAACTTGGGACAAAGTCATCACTATGCTAGGCCCCTTGTAAATTTTAAAAAAAGGGACAAGAGAAAAGTTCATTAGTTTTTTTTTTGTTTTTTTTTTTGTTCATTTTGTATTATTTTTTTCTTGTCTCAATCAAAAAAAAAAAAAAAAAAAAGACAAGAAAAATTCATTGTATCATATTTTGGGTTTGTATCATTTTAGTTCGTTTTTAGTTTTTATTCTTTCAATAAAACCAATGGAAGAAGAAATATTCATAATGAAGTTTCAAGCAACAAGGAATTAGAGGAAAGAATCACATTGTCGAGATTCTACGAAGTTCAAGATTTCATCATCAAGAGTTGAAGACCGAAGACGAAGATGAAGACAAGGATTGAAGACCGAAGACGTTTCTATGGATGCTGTGAGAGTGGTGCTAACTGCACGTTGAACGGATAACAAGGTAAGTAAGAATATTCCCACCTTCGTTAAGTGGTTTATTTCCTTTCTTAGAGATCGTCAGAAAAAAGGGTTTTCAAAATATTAAAAGATGTGGGTTTTTAAAACAATCAGAGGGTTTTTCCTTCCTACCATTCAACGTGTCGCTGGAATTCTCTCTTCATTCCTACCTGGACACATGTGTGACCCATAAAAAAGTTGTTTATTATTGAGAGAAATTTCATAAAACCCTTTCTGGTGAGGCAGAGTCGAGACTTTTGATCACTCTCGAACCTGAATTCTTTCTTTAAGGGATGGTTATTTCTCTCTCAACTTTTGAGCATGAGATTGTGTTCTTTGATATGTATAACTTCTTATGACTAGTGTGCAGAATATTTATGTATTCTTAGCGCGTTGGATGCTATCATTTCGGAGAACTTGTAAGTTGGAAAAGTAGGTTTTGTGGGTATGCCTCTTTGTAAACCCTCATGAGACTATAATTTGTCCACTAGGGATACCTAGGGGTTCAAAGGCTTGTTATACATGCTAAGTGTAACCGTATCCTCAACGAAACGGAGTTGTATGTTTTAGAATTAGTTTTTTTTGATTTGCTCGAGGACTAACAAATTCTAAGTGTGGGGGAATTTGATAGGTGTCTAAAACACCTCGATATTTATCTATTGTTTATGCTTTCTTTGCGAGTTTTCTTGTGAATTATGTATCTTATGTGTTAATTTGAGTTTATTAGGTGCAATGGAGTCATTGAGAGCAAAAGAAGAAGAAATAGGCGTAAAAGGGTTATTTCAAAGGCATGTGATATTGGGAGCTCATATGATGATAAGATTCTACAACCTAGAGTCTTCACAAAAGTGCTAAAGGCATGCGAAATTACATTCAGGGAAACCCAGTGCAGCTTAGTCCAGAGAATTAAAGGGCACCTCCACCTCGGTGGCATGTATCCATTTTTTGGGTGCCTAAAGTAATTTTGGTAACATTCATAAGAAATTGATTTCTCAATCATTTCTTCTGAGCTCAGGAAAGAGAGAAGGAAGTAGGCGCAACTATGGATGAAATAAAGATCGGGAATTGTAGATGGCTGCACAGAGAAGTGATGGTTTGGATGGATTAGTTGTTTCTGTTAATGCTCAAATGAAGAATAGCTGAAGAGATTGAGAAGTATTGGTCAAAAGATATGAAGAATTTGGTCGAGTTTTGGTTGATTTATGAAAGCAACAGGAAGAAATCAAGGGTTTATGGTTATTGTGAGATTTCAGAAGATGGTTGATGATTCAGTTGCAGGAGAAAATAATTTATTTTTGACGCATACGACAGCGATCATACAGAAATAACTTCAAAGAAGAAGCAAAAGAGCTACATTAATGAGAGTGATTCTGCCTAAGTCTAACCAACATATATATATATATATATATATATATATGCAGACATTGTAACCCATTAGGGTATCATAATCTACAAGTATAAAAACTAATTCTAGAGTTTTCGATAATATCCTATTAAGATTGTGACTAATTACAATTACAACCTTTTGTCGTAATTACACGCGTATACCTGTTATGATCAGTTCCTCCTAGGATTTAGTCAGTGTGTTTATCAGTCATTCAGAACTTAGAGAAGCCACAAGACTTCATATACACTGACCCAAGAATCCAGTGAATTGAACATTTTTTTTTGAACAAACAGAGAACTTTCATCAAAACAAAGAACATATTACAAAACCTATTAAAAGGAGGTGAGAGCATCTGGTGAAGTATACCACCATTGCAGATTACATACGTTAGATCTAGCAAACTTGGCAAGACTGTCAGCTGCTTCATTATTGACTCTACGAATGTAGGAAAACTTCACATTCGTTAAACTATTTAACAAACAACAACATTCATACAACATCGACCTACCAAGCCAGGGAACACTATATATAGACCCATTTAAACCATCAACTACTTTTTTAAAATCTGAACTAATAGTTCTATTAGATAGATGAGAACATGATATCCAAAAAATAACTTTATAAAAGGCCACCATCTCATCATGAAGAACATTCCTTTCCCACATTGTTGTTGCTACTGATGTCACAAAGGAATTAAAAGGATTGGTTAAGATAAAAGCACTACCTGTAATTAGATAAAATAACCACCGCCAGATTAAGTTTCCTTGGTTGTTTAAAATAAAAAATATTTGTCGAATCAATCCAACTCTGAAACCAAACAGTAATAGTTTGCTGGGAAGAAATGACAGAAGATCCAACTAGAAGTATTTGAGCCTAAAAATAAGCAACATATGGGCATTGTAAAAAGAAGTGAGTTGTTGTTTCCCCATGAGAATGACAAAAAGGACAAAAAGTATCTTATATATGCAGGTGCTCAGCAAGATGATGAAGGTTTGGAAGAACTTGGTAAGAAAGCTTCCATAAAAAATTGACATTTATAAGGGACTTGTCAGTGCCAAAAACTCAACTAATACTTGATAAGTGCATAATTTACTATTCTTTTGTTATCAATTCCATGCTTGTATTTGCTATATTTCTTGCAATATACCTTGTATTACTATTGTTTTCTTTTGTTTGTCTTACTTAGGTAGAATTATCCAAAAGGAGCGAAAAGAGTGCTAAAGCGGACATAAAACGTGAGCTTGGACTAAGGACTAGGAGGAACTCGACCAAATTCAGGAGTATTCAACTCTATATTATAGAGAATTAAGAGACGAAAAGAACGCAAAAAGAATGAGCAAAGTTATGGGCAAAACCGTTTGGATCAAATAGGGCTCAATCCCTACCTACGTTTGGGAATAGTAGAAATTGACGTTTAGTCCCATATTAGTTTGACTTTAGACAGTCTAGTCCACGCCTTCCAAGCCCAGTACTCGCTAGTCCAAATTTCCCCCGGCACAGACAATTTAGTCCAAAACTGGACGAGTTAGTCCAAATTTTCCCGGATCCAGAAAATCAGCCTTTTTTTTATTACCCTAAATACCCTGTTCACTTTTACGCATACAGATTAAAAGAGAGAGAGTTTAGAAATTTTACATCTGAGATCTTTGGCGAGTGATGTAGACGATTTGGATTTTTGTTCTTCATGATTTCTCGTCTTAGAGAGAAAGATTCTGAGTTCTTCATCTGATTTTATTCTGCTACTGCTACTAATTCACTAATCTTCATCACTTAATTCGAGTTTTTCAAATGTCATCAACTACTCGATAAACAGATCTGGTAAGTTCTCTTATTATTTTAACTTCTTTGGATTTTTTTGTGAAATTCTACGACTATTTGTTTACTTTAAGCTAATTAATCAAGAGATATGAATAGTTGTATCTAAGAAATTTGGATTGAGACTTCTCTGGTTCGTTTATTGTAATTATTAATGGATGACAACGACTTTGCATGCGAAAATCAATAGGAGAAAACTTGATAAACTTAATTTAGTTAAAATATGGTTAAATTTAGATGAATCTTCTATTGAAGAACACCAATCTGATACCATTCCATCACTTTTCTCATCTGAATCTGATCATACTTAAATTTCGACTTCCAAAAATATAGAGACCTCGATGTTTCTGTTCGTCGACAAGCAATCCGTATGATTTTTAAATTGCTAATTTGAGTTTTGTGACTTTTATTTTCTTCTGTCGGATTTTGAATTTGATTCTATTTTGTA
The DNA here is from genome assembly GCA_023531105.1 of Papaver atlanticum. Lineage (NCBI taxonomy): Eukaryota > Viridiplantae > Streptophyta > Magnoliopsida > Ranunculales > Papaveraceae > Papaver > Papaver atlanticum. The sequence goes on from JAJJMB010012240.1 coordinate 2,702,695, forward strand.
TTGAAAATGTAGTTCTCGTGCAATTCCCACCCCTTCATACCTTATTTAGCTGTGAATACCTCCATCGGTTCATCTCAAGACAAGAGTTGCCCGTAATGTGAAAATTTTTGGTGTTTAATTTGAACTAGTTTTCTTGTCTACTTCTCGATTCAATCAGTTGAGGAGGATCTAATGAAGTTTGATGTTAATTGCAGCATGGAAAACCATGGATAATAAAGTTACTTTGAATATTGGCAGAAAATGAAATAAAACGATTTATCTCTTACTGAATGTCTTACCATTCCCACATCAAGAGTTGTTCTAGTGAAATTCTTTTGTCAAGTACCAATGGTCTTATTAGTTTTAAGTTTATTTTTTTGTTGGTTACGTTTCTCTTAGTTTTTCTTATTATTTTGCTTTATGCTAAATTTATGTGCTTTGTTGCAGACATTTACAAATACCATTTAGGAGAAAGCAAAATTTATGTGCTTTGTTGCAGACATTTACAAATACCATTTAGGAGAAAGCAAAATGGTTACTCAACATGCTAAAAGGTACAGAACAATTTCAATCGAATTCCACTTCTTTATTTTTATTTACATAAAATGCAAAATTACATTATGATTCTCTTTCATCCTATAATTCTTTGTCACTGATTAATTTCTTTATGTTTGTTTAAATGGTGTGTATTTTACATATTTGTTATTAAGTTAGGGAAATACTTCTTCTTTTTAGTTTGGTCACAAAGTTGAGTTAGATATTGATCTCTTGGAGTTAAATCAGTTTAATCTGCGATCAATTTTATCCTAGCATTAAACATTCTATACTGATATCGCAAAGGCAAAGACACATTAGCTTGTTTTTTTCTTTGATTTTTGGTTAATATTGATGCCGAGAAATCAATTCCAAATTATGATGTTCCCGCATTTTAAACAGGTGATTAATGACTATGATGACTATGAGATTATGAGAAAGTAACAATGTCACTTTAGGATCAGAGAGGTCCCTTAGATTTAAAGACTTACTCGCGTTCTCCGTGTGAGCACTGTCGAATAGGCATAGAGTATAACTAATGTGTGCAGCTTTTTGGTTCACGTTATCTTTATCCCACACTCCATTAGGCACAATATATAGTGTTGCTGATCGTTTTCTTTTGGTTGGTGTTTTATTTGGTAGACCTAATCTAATCATGCCAAGACTATAAATGTGAAATATCTTATGGTCACCTGCTCTATGCTTCCAAAATGTTCACATTTCAAAAATGCTACTCGCATTTGTTCGATTGCAATTTTAATCTTATTGAGTTTGGTCCATTTTAGCTGCACATATAGGCTAAGAAAAATAAACAAATAAAATTGAGCCCTACTGCAAGCTTGCAAAGCGTAGGTCGTTATGAAGCCATTTTTTTTACTCTTTCGACCTAACAATTGTACAGGTTGATCTGTCTTGACTCATTATCTAATTCACATGATTCTTATCTAATGTGTACATAGGTGTACACCTATTAATTAATTAGTACTTGTGTTGCTTAAATAGTTTTACACATGTTTTTTCTTAATTAATGTGTATATTTCTTAATGTGTACAGAGGTGTACACCTGTTGATATTTGATGTGCACATAGTTGTACACCTGTAGATGTTAACATGCACATAGTTGTACCCCTGTTGATTGTCAATGAGTGCACATGTTGATCAGATCTCAGTATAGCTTCCCATGGATAATCTCTAAGTACTCTTCTGAATGTGTAGTTCTGTTACTATTTGGGTTTATTAGACTAACCTCTTGAACTTGTAGCTCTAACAGGGAAATCCTGAGCATCTTTCTTTGACCTGTATTTTAGTGAACTAATACTGAGAAAACAATTTTCGGTGCTTGCTTTCTTTAATACAATGATGAGCATAATAGTTGTTTGATTGCTTCTTTTCTTTGACACTTTTTGTTATTTGTTTCCTTCGGGAATATTTTTTAAAGCTTAAATTGTCAAGTTTAAATAACTCAAATTTTGTGGTGATTCTTGTCGCAGGGTTCCAAGAACGTAAAATGGAAGCTTAAAGTTAGAAATATTTCTTTTGAGGTTATCTCTACAACTATATCTTACTTTTCCTACATGTTTCTTGTCTGCAGAAGCCTCTTAACTCAAATATACCTTAAACTATTTTTTATAATTCTAATAGGCTGGTCTCCTTGGTATGATCTTAGTCAGTCTTAATTACATAATCCTCGGAAGAATGATATTGTGCAAGTCTAGTGTGATCTTCTTAGACGTAATAATAGATGCTTTTCTAGCTGTGGATCATTGCAGAGTTGCCGATTTAGGTTGACATGGTTAATTTCTTGGCATTCAGGTTACCATCCTTTTATAAGTATACATATTGGTGCATCTGTAATACAAGTGTATAAATTGGTGCACCTGTAATACAAGTGTACATATCGGTGCACCTTTGATAAGATGAGTGCAGGTGGATTTCGCTGTCATTCTCAACCTAGAAACAAGCCTATTTTTGGAACTGAGATGGTGGATTTCACTGCCATTCTCATCCTAGAAACAAGCCTGTTTTATTTTCCTGGCCAAATATGTTGTGTTGGCTGTGCAGGGTACCTAAGAAAGCCAAGAAGTGAGACACTACTATGCTGAGCATCTTAGGTTGGTAGAATTTTGTCATAGTAGAGGTAGATTTTTTGGGAGTTTTTTTTTACTGTTTTTGTTTAATACCGTTGAGTAGTAATCAACGATTAAAGATACTTATATTTTGGAAATCTCTATACTCTGTTCAAGTTGTAGTTATTTTGTTTGTGTCGAGTGATACTGTTTATTCCTTAATGGTAAAATGGATGTCACAATGCGCACATAATTGTACACATCTTGATTCTTAATGCGCACATAATTGTACACATCTTGATTCTTAATGTGTACATAATTGTACACATTGATTCTTAATGTGTACATAGTTATATACCCGTTCTTTAATGTGCACATAATTGTACACCTTTTGATCGTTAAGATTTTGTGCAACCTAGGGTACTAAACACTAGGTTCCTGGGTAAGATTTCATGTGGCCTATCTGGGGTCTTATATGGAGCCATAAAGTTGTTTTGTTAATTTTTATGTGTTGCTATCAGCCCGCCTTCATGCTTATTATTTCTTTACTAACTTCGTTAGTACAATTACAGACCACATACCAACAGATGAGATTAGAACCATACACCATGCATACTACCTTCCAGTACGCAGGAACTGAATGAAAGCGTCATCGACTGCAATAAGGCATTGTTTTCTACAACTGGCCTGCATACTACAATTCACCAGGTATTTTTGTAAGATCATTATGCTCTATCACGATTTTCACCAGTATGTATTTTTATAACGAAGGAATCTGCTATGAAATCTCTATTTGACCAGTATATATACTAATAGAAGTCGGTACATACCTCCTGGACAGAGCTGGCGTGATCTGTGCATATGCATTTGATCTTCTATATAATATATTTTCTTAACTTGCATTTCATTTTGATGTTGTTCGTATGATCTTATTTACAGGAATTGGATAAGCTCAGAGGATGAGTTGAAGATGATAAAGGAGGTTGTGAGCACATTTGCCTTTTGAAGTGATCTCACCTTGTGCTGTTGTGCTTGCAGCCCAAGATGACGAAGACGATTCGATAGTGTCAGGATGACGAAGACGACTCTGAGTGCTGCATCTATTACGCCTCCAAGGTGGACGCTCAATTTGAGCTATGTTTCCATAGATCCTGCATTGGCTGCATAACCAGGCACCTTCTCAACTGCCAAAGATGTTTCTTTTTGCAATGCAACAGTATTTAAGGTGATTAAGGTTGATCTCAAAACACTGTAACAACATGTTCTCTTTTTTCTTTTTCTTTTTGTCTTCTTACGTACCTTATAATAACCATCATTATTCATAATCATCCTAAGAATGTTTTTTAAGCTAATGTGTACATAGTTGTACACATGTTGATAGTGTACATAAATGTACACTTGCTGATTGTTAATATGCACATAAATGTACACATCTTTGATTTTTATGCTATATGGCTCTGCACCTTATATTGATGAAAACATTCTCACTTTTTCCAGTGTTTCTCTTGTTCGGCGCAGTCCTAGTCCTAGGAAGATGAGTGCATCTCCTTGAAAGACTCCTCCATCTAGGGGTGAAAGCCCTGATAAACACAGTCATGAAAGTCCTAGATAAAGCAGTCGATCTCATCGTGAACCTGCTCGTTCTCGTAGCCCGTTACAACAGAATTTTGAGGCTAATGTAAGTTGTCTGACCACATTTTTTTTAAAAATATGTGAAACTAGAATTAGTAATTAAGCATGTTAGGCTCGACTTATATTGCATGACTGATGTAGGGTTTATATAATGGACAAGTTGCATCCTTTGAGTAGGCGTGTTGTTTAAAATGCAGTGGGTGTTTGCATATTCTCTTCAAAGTACAGGTGTACAACTATGTACACCTGTTGACTGTTAACGTGTACATTGATTATAAGAAACTTCTTTCATTAAAAGTTTATTTGAAAATATTTTCTTGGTACTACTGAATCAAGAACGTCTTTAGGTGAGCATGTTCGGTTGCTTAATAGCGTTATTACTCTCCCATTCTTGCTTTCTTTCTTTTTTTAGATTCTGAAGTTTTGGTTATAGCCATAAGAGATTTCTTTTAACAAAGATTGAGATCTTAAAACAATCCATATGATACAAGAGATTGAGTTTACAGATTTTGGGTAAAGTGACAAATGTGAAAACGATCTTTGAAAATACAAGAGATTGGTTTGGCTTGCTGGTTTGCATCACTGAGATCTAATGTTTGTTGGATAATGTATAACAGTCGTCTAATGTCGACGACTTCAATCTCTTCTTTGTTCGTCATTCTATTTATTGTTGGAAATATCGGAAGCCTAAATTAGGCAATAGATAATGACTGGCATTCCTATGAATGTAACTTTTACCTGGAGCCTAGATTTGACTTGCATTCATATCTTTGATGATTAGAGAAGATGAGTAGTGCCTCTGGTGCTGAACTGAAGGAGTGATTACACCATTTTAAGTTGTTGTTTTTCGATATCATGAGATGATTTTAATAGCTTGCTTGTCATGTGTTTAGGTACTTTTCGAGGGAGCTTAAGAACGTGGAGAAGAATAATGGACAGGTTGCATGTGGTGTAGAAACTAGTGACCTTGTCTACTCAATTTATAGATTTTTGTAGATGTACTTTTGTAAACACTAGTGTAAACTAAGATTTTTAAAAATTAAAAATTATATAGTCATATGGGTACTCTTTTCATAGATAACGAAAAGAGCTTTCCGAATATATAAAATTTGCGAATTTTGGACAAACGGTTCGAAAGATAAATCATTTTTATATTACTTAAAATTGCCGATATCATCATGTGTCATTTTGGACTAAACTGTAAATATTTGGACTAAATTGTAAATCAGGAAGGTTATATATGTATTTTTTCATATTTTAAATATCTTTTGGACTAGATTGTACCTAGTTAACTCGGGATGGACTAATTTATACTTTTTGACGCGTTTTTGGACTAAATCGTTTTTTTTTCGTGTTTTTTGACTAAATCGTTTTTTCCCCTTGGGAAATAGGGTAGGACAGATCCATACCTCAAACAAACGACGAAAATACTAGCCAAAATTGGTTTTCTGAGTTCCGAAGTATTTCCAAACCCAAATATTCTTAGGGATATTTAAGGATACTTCCAAATATTTTTCAACAGAGTTCGGAATAGAGATTTTATCAAGATACGGAAGTGGAGACAAGAAGACAAGGAGCGAAAGCTTGGGTTTTGGGTTCTTCCATTACCGAAACTATTTATCTTTGATTTTATCATATGTATATCATGGGTTTCACTAAATCCATGAGTAGCTAAACTCCTATTTGATTGAGGAAGAATTCTATGTTCTAAACATGATTTGATTTGATATATGAATCTATTTTGATTTCTTCATATGATTATCGTTTGTTTCTACTATGATGAAAATTTATGATTGATAGATTGATTGATTTAGGAGGCCTACTAAACTGATCCCTTAATTGATCTATTGCTAGTAACGGGTTAGGATATCCGTAATTGTTGAATAATCTTTACACAAGTAGAAAACGTGAGCCCTTGCAGGAGGATTCTGTGGAGCAATCGCGTGTAGGAACAATACTAGTAAGTGAACCGATCGTACCGAGTTTAACTGTTAGGACAAAAACTTAGATTCATAAACCCTAAAACATTCTATTGAGTTACATCTTGTAAGCGTACCTCAAGGTGGCTCAGACGGATAGAATCCGATAGCTAAACGTACCTTTATCCGGTGATATTAGGAGTCTTGGGAGTAGCTAAGCGTACCTGTTACCCTACGGTTGGTGATAATCTATGATTAATGACGAATAGATAATTATATTACTTTGATGAATGTTTAGTAACGAAGAAGGATTCCTCGATCATACTCCTCATCCTTGATTACATCTTAATTTATTTGCCTTATTATTTACTTTGCTGTATTTGCAACCTCC
>JAJJMB010012240.1:2709315-2759083 GCA_023531105.1 Papaver atlanticum
ACTTTGCTTTATTTGCAACCTACAAACAAAACCCCACATTTGTGACATTTGACAACTGAAAACTCCTTGCTCTTCGTGGGAACGATCCTTGCTTCCATTATGTGGAAATAAGTGATTTAATTTGTTGCACTCACGACACGCATCAATACTTCTCAGGAAATAAAGTTGGAGGAAGATATAAATTGTGTAAAGTGGCTCGATATGTATATTTAAAAGGAAAACCACCACTACTAGTAAGAGACCATCTTAAAGTATCTTGACAACCAGGTGCAGTTTGAATAAAACAAATATCATTCACCTGATTAGGAGAAAAACATTGTTGAAGAGCAGCAATATCCCTAGTATTTGAGTGGGGAACCATAAAAAAACTGACCTTAGCAATTGACAGAGAAGAAAACTGAAATGATGAAGAATGATAATTAGTGCATGGGATCCACTTGTCAGTAAAAGCTTGAACATAGGAACCATCACATATTTCCCAAACATGATACTACTTTCGTTTCTGGAAAAGAGTTACTATTGTTTTTCTAATTTAGCTTATTTTTAGGCTAAAATGAAAAAATGATAGTACCTCTTTATAGAAACGGAGGTAGTATATTCTAACCCCATGCAAACGTCTTTGATTACCATACCACAAGCAAGAGTCATTAGTTCTTACAACTGTATGAAGAAGATTATAATAATAAAAATATTTTGCCTCCAAAACTTTAACCCACTCTGTATTAGGAATCATACGCCACGCCAACTTAGTCAAGGAGACTTCATTAATAGCCGGAAGATTCTTAAATCCCAAACCACCATCTCGTTTAGGATAACAAACAAAAGACCAAGCTTTCGGATAAAATCTTATGGAATTATGCTTATTCCACCAATACCGACGTTGTACATCATCCATTTGTTTCAATGTTGAATTTGGTAAGTGAAGACAAGCCATTTGATATTGGCCCATAATGCTCAATACCGATTGAATTTGAGTAGTACGACTAGCTTGATTGATCAATTTCCCATGCTATTTTGGAAGTTTAGATTTCATCTTATCAATAGTACTGTCAAAACATTTAAATTTATTTTAAAAATAAAAAGAGTAATACCCAAGTACTTCTCATGTAAAGGCATATGGGTCATATGCAGCATAAAAGAAATATCTTGTTGAGCAAAATGACTCAAATTTGAGGTGCAATGAACACTAGACTTGTTAAAGTTAACAAGTTTTCCACAGGTAACAAAAAATTGATTAATTATATAATGAAGATTGGTAATAGAAGAACCAGAAGCTCTGTTAACCAAAATGTAGTCGTCGGCAAAAATTAAATGGGAAATAGGAGGAGCATGCATAACTGGTTTAACTAGGAGAACCATCTTATCAGAGACATCGTTGAAATGATACGACTAAAACCTTCATCTAACGAATGAAAAAATAGGGAGAAATAGGATCACCTTATCGCAGTCTACGAGATGAAGAATAACTAACCGTTGGAGAGACATTCAGAATCAAAGACATATTTGTGGCACTAATGCATTGGTTAACCAAAGAACACCATTTATCATTAAACCCCAAATGTTTCATAATTTGAATAAGAAAATACTATTCCATACGATCAAAGGCTTTTGCAATATCAAGTTTAACAACTATAACTCCAGGATGAGCTTTAGTTTTTTCATGTAATCAATCATTCCATGGGCTATAATAATATTATCCATGATATTTCAACCTGGAACATAAGCTGCTTTCCAAGGAGAAATTCTTTTTGAAAGAAGAGGTTTCAATCGTGCCGCTAATAATTTAGAGATAATTTTGTATGTAATATTATATAAGTTAATAGGGCGATAATTAGTGAGTGCGTAAACACAATTATGTTTTGGAATTAAAGTTTGATAAGTAAAATTGAATTGAGGTAACAAAATACCAGTTGAAAAGAATTCTTGTACCATTAAACAATATCAGACCCAACAATATCCCAACATTTCTTATAGAAACCTGCTTGATAACCATCTGGTCCAAGTGCAGCCTACAACTGAATTTGAAACATGATGCCTCGAATTAATCCGCTGTAAGAATACCAGTAAGTTGTTCATTATCAGAAGAAGTAACTGTTGAAATTATTAACTAAAATTGTTGTTAACTGAAACTGCCTCGATATCATCTCTAGTTGAGTGCCAGTGACCTAAAGTTCGCCTTGGCATGAACATACTTAACATTCTTGTCTTAAAATGAAAGAATATGTTCGCGAGACTTTTGGTAAGCATTTCTATCCTTTACACCATACATTTATCAATATCATGTTCAACTTTGTGAATTTCTGAAAAATTAGGGACCACTGTTTGATGCAACACAGGTAATTGATGTTAAAGACGTTTAATATGATAATCAGCTTCACCAAAAGTTTTATTTTTCCACTTCCTAAGAGCAACAGAAGTCATTGATAGATTATGAGTAAGATTTTCAGCTGCAGAAACTGGTACTATGATACTACCATTTAGATTGGATGAGAGGCTCGCAAGTATCCGAGACCAAAGACTCATAAACAAGAAAAGGCCTAGAAATCCCAGATAGTGTTGGATCTGTAGATAATAATATTAGTGCGTGATTTGAACCAATACGTAACAGGTTGTGTATGATACTATTTGGAAAGTGAAAACTACAAACGGACCCTTTCTTCCAGATTTTTCACCGTGAAACCAAGCGATGAAAAACTTGGTGCGCACACCCATCTCCAGTGATAAAATTATTCACATACCCATATTTTTAAAAATTATGTTTTCATTTTTTTTTCTTAAACCCCAAATTGACCTTACCTATATTTTTATTCTTCTTCGTTTATGTTTTGTTTACTATGAGAAACAGTTTATTCTGATCTAAGAGGAATTTAGAGATTGACTATCTGTAATTCGATATGCAATAGTAGGTTGAAGATCATTATCTATTGTTAATCTTCAGAAACGATCACAGGATATCTATAATCATCATCAACTTTTTGTTTTCCTAAAAAATAATTTTATGACTTTAAAAATCTTAAAATTTTGATGACAACTGGATTTGTTAATATAATCTTGATCGGAGTAAAGATATTTCTTTATGTAATTTTAATCTCTCTTTTGAAATAAAATTTTCGAAAAACTCTTAGTAATTCTTTCCCAGGGTTTTTGTTTGAATATCTCTCTATTCAGTCAAACAGCCCATACCCGGGGTATTTGAAGCGCATTCATAAATCGACAGGGAATTAGCTCTACAATCGATCAAGTTTAGGTAACAAATCGATTTATTGTGTTTCTGACTAGAGTTTTGAATTGTATCATGTGTGTGCAGATTCAAAAAAAATCATAAACAAGGAAATTCCTTCAAAGGTGGTTTATGGATGATTTTCCCTATGTCTTTTTTCAAGTGTCTAATTTGTGTTATTATTATGCTTGATTAGACTCCAAAAATTGGTGTTGTCATTATTAGTCATTATAATTGATGTTTAAATGTGGATGTTTCGGACTAAATTACCGTAATTTGTACATTCCAAACATGTAATATGTAACACTCCTTTGTTCCGCGTTCTGGATTCATTTTAATGGCATTAGGTATGTTAAAGTGTAAGGTTTTCAGATGTCATCTTTTGTCATCTGATATTTTACTTGTCTACCTATATAATGTATTATTTGGATTTCATTCGTGCCTATTTGGTCATTGAGATTAAGAAACATGAAAGTTATACTCCCTCTGTTTTTGGAAAAGAGATACTTTCACTTTTTCATTTTAACCTCAAAATAGGCCAAATTGGAAAAGTGAAATATCTCTTTTCCAGAAACGGAAGGAGTATTAATCTCCATTTTTCCTTTGTTTGTCTATTTTAGTAAGCATGTGTGTTAAACTTTTACTTAGACTTTCTGGAAACCACCACTTATTCCGCTACCATTTTACTTTAAAAAAGGTAGCAAAAAATGTTAGTCATAGGTCATCAGACTCACCACCCTTCATTAAATTTTTAGTTTATCGACGATGTCCCGTTTCAGTACGTCTTTTGATGTTCAACAAAATGTGGCTAACAAGACTCGCTAGATTTATGTTAGGAACTACTTATGCTATATATAGTCTTTGTTGAAATTATTAGTCCCCTATTGTTTAGGTTATCTAAGATTCTGCGGTTTATAATCCTTAGGGCCACTCTACTCATGCCAATTAGTTTTGAGTTGGATGCCGATATTCTAACAGTCTTGTTAGTATGTCAGTATTTGAACTTGAGTCTACATAGTACGTCTATATTTTTTTTTGCTATGGCCTATCAAATACTTTCCACTTGTAAACATACCATTGCATTGTGTTTTGTACCTCTCTCTTGAAAATTTTAAGTTTTTTCATTATAACTTGGGGTACTTGTCATCTAGTTTGTTACTTTTGTAGAGATGTTTGTTCAGGACCATGAGACTTGTGTATGCAGCCAGACTCTTTTACACAGAATGGTGTTTAGAAGTTTGTATCAAGAACATTGGTTGGAGTTGGTTCATAGTTTGAAATTGCAGTGTATAGATTGTGTTTCTTTTACCACTGGAGAGGTTAATTGATCGTATTCAGATTGAACCCTACACATCAATTTGCTATCAGTTAGGGAACGATAAGAACGGCTCTACATTTCAAAGCTGAGTATAGTTCCATTTATCCGTGTGTTGGAGTGGCTCATTCGCAGTAAAAAGTACTCAAGGAAGGTGAAGATGGCAGTGCTTCTACACTTATAGTAATATTAGGTGTTGGTGCATGTACCGTTACAGATGTTAAAGTTAACGGTAAATGGTTCAGCTGATCTTGTGTGGCAGTCATCGCTACATCTTTTCGCTTCCACTTCGAGCTTCTCTTTTTTCTTTTTCTTTTTCTGTTGTCATATCCTTTTTTTTTTTTCATACTTATGATAAACAAGTAATTGTACTTTTTATATTTTTTTGTAATTATCAGATTTATTATTCTTCGTGGTGATCGAAAGGGTTTTGTACTGTTACCTTTATGTAGTGGCTACATAATATGTTATGCGGCTATAAAATATTTGCATAACATGTTATGCATTTGAATGAAATAATATGTCCATTTTTTGTTAACACTGAAATAAAAAAAAGGTTGCATAATATGTTATAAATCTACAAAAATTGTTGCATAACATGTTATGCATCCGAAAAAATACCTGCTTAAAGCATTATGTAACTCTTTTCGTTAACATTGAAATCAATTAAAAAAATGGCCATGCAGCTACAAAAATAAATGCATAATTAGTTATGTATCTTTGTTATGTTAGAATGTCATTTTTTAGGCATATATATTATTTTTGGTGGTTGTGTGATGAAATTAGTGGATGCATTAACCAAAATATGGGTGCATAATTCGTTAGGCATCATTTTATCTTGTTGGAATGTTATTTTTAGGTATATACATCGTTTTAGTGGTCGCACAACCAAATTGTATTATGCATCCTTTTCGGTAGCTACATAATGTATTATGCATCTTTTGTTGTGTCTGAATAATTTCGGAACCTTTGCCCCACATGACAACCACCTCCAACTTTCTCGTTGAAAACTTAAATTTAATATCATTGATTGTACTCGTTATGTAGATATCCTTAAAAGTTCTCCAACAAGATAAATTTAATATTGTTGTTTGTACTCGCTGTGTAGATCTCTTTAATAGCTTTCCAGCAAGATAAAATTTGAAAAACTCAAGGCACATTTTTTAGATGTGTTAAAACTCAAGCCACGTTTTTTTAGGTGTGTTATATTCTAGTTTGCTTGGCATTTATACCCCTGAAAAGATAGGACGCATAACGAGTTATGCAGACTCTTTACTGAGCATACATAAAATCCAAAATTTCTTTGCTACTGAGCATACAGAAAATCCAAAATTTCTTTGCTTTACGAGTAAAAATATCAAGGATGCTTATGTCTTTTTACCCTCTTATCATATTCTCAAATAATTATGGATGTCAAAGAAACTGAAAAATATTTTGCTCCTGAAAATAAGAAAAATAACTTCTTCGGGCTTTAGCTTGATTTCCCCGTTTGGGAACACTTTATGCCAAGAAATTCCTGCTGAAGCCCAATCCAATCCGGTCCTAAATAGCTTCATGCTGCCCTAAGTAAAGCAATGCCCCCTACTCTACCTCTAGGGTTGTGAGGCCAAAGATGAGGACAACTCAAAGAAGACAAAAGATAATTAATAATATGATTTCTGTTATAAACGGCAGTTTATTTGTAGATGTCCACTTTAGTGAAACCCTATTACTTGGGCACCAAGTATGTAAACTTTATAAATAGAGTCTCAAACCTTTGTATTCATACACAGATTAATAGAATTTCTCTCTCTTCTTCCCCTCTATTTTATGTCTTTTTTACTCTTCCTTTATTTTACAACACAATATCACGCACGTCGTTCTAATCACTAAGCTAAATAATAATAGATATATTTTCTTTTTTGTTTATTAATTAAAACCCTAGCTTTGTTTATTGGGTTTTTACTTTTCCGCCTATAGCTTACATATATATATATATAAGATCAAACAGTATCCTTATATGGGGATTTAGGTTTTACTGTATATCAGTTGATTTTATTTCATGCTGGAGTCTTCTCTTGTTACAATTATGTACGTAGACTGTAGTATATAGCCTAATAGGTCTATGCTTAGAGAATTTCGATACCGCATATATTCTAACAGGCTTCCAAAGTTATCCATCTGCCAAACAACCTCTCAATCAATCCTAATAATATTTTATTGTTTTTTTTTCTTCTACAGGTTGTTTTTTTTATTATTGTTGTTAATCAAACATGGAGTTGAAGAGACGTAACTTTGTAGCCGTAAATGGATGCTTGAAGCAGGGAATGGATTCAGGCCCACATCTCTCATACAAGTGGTGCATAATGTTTTGTTCGTATCCGTGGCTACCTACTCGGATTAAGCCAGCTTGCTAAACTTATGTTTGGTAAATATTTTATTTATTTTTCCTTTTAATCACCGTCAAGTTATGTATTTATTTTTTTGGTAACTCATACCAATATTTTCATGGGTGATCAATATTTCTAAATAAATTTGACTGCCCTTTCTTCTCTACTGTCTTTTTATTGAAAGAAAAAGAAAAAGAAAGAAAAAGAAAAAGAAAAAGTAAATCCATCAAAAATAGTTTACGGTTTTTATCCCTCTAAGAAAACCGTAATCACCAACAATTGGTGTTATTTTGGATTTGATTGCCTCTTTGGTAATTGGGTATAATATTCCTTCTTTTTTTTCTTTAGAGAAAACAAAAATTCATCGAAGGATGGTTTGCTGTTTCTATTCCCCTAATGAAACTGTAATCATCAAATTTTTTTTGGTGTTATCGCAATTTCATTACTTTTACGGTAACTAATTACATGCATGGTTGAAAAACCTACGGCAAATTAAATTTGGTATCTTTGTCCTTTGGACAAGGATCATGTAATTTACCCTATGGTTTCCATTTCTTTACAAGAAACCATTCATTAATCAAATAGTGAATTTTCTTTTTCTTTTTCTTCTAAAGCCAATAACGGCGGTGATTTCTTTATTTTCTTAAAAAGTATCATATAAACCAATTGAAAATGGTTTTCTCATTATTGTGCTATTCACAATTGAAAACATCAACGAAAAGGAGAATTGATGCATTCCTCAGGGATATTTCATAATTTTCAGTTTTCTTCCTTCTATCATTCTCCAAAACTTGAAATAGTTCCACTTAGTTGGAATTGGACAATCAAGATCAATGGGTGTGCACCCGGCTTGTTAGCCAATATCATTAGTCCTTGTAGTGACTGTATTGATCTTGATTTAATTTTCTTTTGATAAATAAAGTGTCTATAATTTCATTCTAAATCACTATCTCGTTGGCCATTGAGGTCACAAAGTTATTGGATATTAATTTGTTTGCATATTTTATATGGTTTATAACCAATTGATTTTGGTTCCAAAAGTAATTCATGGTTGATGGTAAATATGTATGTCTATTACGACTACATTTTTTTATATCGAAAGACATATTTCATAATAAGTATATGTCTCGAATTAATCGGATAATACATTACAAAACTTGTTTTCGTATATGATATGAAAATATTTCCGCCACAATCAGGGGGAGACTATACACTATCGAACGTTAGTGTTCCTTAAATTAAAAGTTATATTAATTTCTCTCCCAACACAATCAAATCGATCAAGGTTGTCATATATGATTGGCAGGAAATTTCTCATTTTGCTTTTATACAAGCTTCTGCTTCTTAAGATGAAATCCAGTCACATCTAGCAAATAAGTATCGTTCTATAAGAGGCTACAGGTAGTGCTCCAATTGAGTGTACCAAAAATCACATTCTCAAATATAATATCTTCTCACATGAACGAGGAGATTATAATGCCCGCGGGCGCTGGTACCAGTAATTGATTATTTTTTTTGAAGATATGCATAAATTTGAGAATCGTGCTGGCTCGTAGTAAGCCAGTTATTGTCGAAAATTCATTTATAGTAGCTACTGAAATAACAATTGTTGGTGGTTATTAACCCCTCTGCAGAGAAATATCGACATATGTGATTGGTAGGCACAAAATCCAAATTATTTTAGATTGAAATCTCAATCGATTGACGCAATTTTGGATCCAAGACCAACACCTTTAAGTTGCCAAGTTTATTAATTATAGGTTGGTGTAGTCATAATTGCGTTACACGAGAAACATATTCGTTGTAAAACGATTTGCAGGTTTTATTTTTATCAGATCCTAGGATTGATTCAATAATTTTTTGTTCTCCATGTATGATGCTTTTGGCGTGGTAGTCCTTAAAGGACTCGTATTGCATTTACCCAAGATATGTGGTTGGGAACATATTCAGGCAGCCACCTGACTTGATTATGTCACGTCTAACAATCCTCTATGTGTTTTTAGAAATTTTGTACAAAACCAAGAATCCGGATTATTTTTTTTGTTGATGATATCAGCTTTATAGGTCTCTTGAGGAGTCCTTAAAAACACAAAAATTCACGCTTTAGCAGCATAAATTCTATTTTCTTTCCTTTCTTAAATCTGCAGTTAGAATTATGCTAGCATAAACTCGTCTTTAAGATAGACTAGAGTTATTATTTTGATGTTTTTTTTTTTTTTTGAAAAACTCATATAGCTGGGTTAGCATCGATAAATACGTCAAAACTGTACTCTTTTTCCTTCGTTTCAAGTTATGTCCCATGTGGCTTTCCTGACAAGGTTTTAACGAGGCAATATCTCGTTGACATTTAATTTTCTTTCAAAAATGTTGATATTTGTGCTCTTTTTCCTTCGTCCAAATTTTTTCCTATTGGGTTTATCGGCAAGGTTTTAGTCATGATGGTCATCCAATGGGGGGTTGTATCAATTTTGGTTGTACAGTGGATGCCCACATTTGATTAAACCAAATCAACTTAATCATCTCCTAAGAATTGGATTTCCTTCTCACGAATACGATTTTTGTTCACGTATGATAAGGTATTCGTATCTTGGCACTTTGTTGAAGAAACTACATCAACTATTTCTGCAAATCATCTCCAAGAAAGTAGCAATCCAAGACACAAGTACTTAATGTATCGAAAGAAACATGAAGACTCGAGAACACTACTATTAGAAGACTAACACAAAAGAAGACTACATCAACTGGCAGATTTATCACGAAAGCATTGCTATCTCCAGCATTCAAGAAATTCGTTTATCAAAATTGAGAAGTGTCAACTCGAAGATTTGCAAGCCAAGATTCAACTGAATTACTTATTAGGGGGAGCATCATAGTAAAAGGTATTTTACAGGACTATCATTGCACTCTTTTTCCTTCACCAAGGTTTTTCCCACTGGGTTTTCCTTGTCAAGGTTTTAACGAGGCAACATATGCATGTCCAACTATGTTCTAAGTTTTCTCATGATTGTACTCTTTTCCCTTCAATCAGGTTTGTCCCTTTGGATTTTCATGAAAAGGTTTTAATGGGGCAATTAGCTTAGATACAGTGGTCATTTAGGGGGAGTGTTATAAACTGCAGTTTATTTGTAGATGCCCACTTTAGTGGAACCCTATTACTTGGGCACCAAGTATGTAAACTCTATAAATAGAGTCCCAAACCTTTGTATTCATACAAAGATTAATAGAATTTCTCTCTCTCTTCTACCCCTCTATTTTGTGTCTTTTTTTCTCTTTCTTTATTTTACAACAATTTCAGGTGATTTTCCTCTGTTGTGGTTAAAAGCTGAATCAAACTCTCTTCCTAGAGCTTTTGGCCCCACCGAAAAAAATTTAACCAATAGGAATCATTAGTTTTCTCATACCACCAATTTTTGGTATTTTGGCCTCCCCACTTGGCTCTCTTTTTAATCGTGGCCAATATGACTATCTTTTTTATTCCATAATTATCTTCTTTTTTTTGCCGTTTTGTTTCCGGTGTTTCTTTCTCTTCGTTGTTGATATTGCAGGAAACAATACATGGATGTGCCGATGAAGGGTTTGCTCCTTCTTTCTTTTTTGTATTGATTTTCGAATTTTTACGGTTGTATTTTTATTTTACAGACGAAGGGTTTACAGTTCAAAACAGGTATGCCAACTTGCTTGGTAAAATTTTGAATTGGTAATCTTTTTTCTGATTACAGAGGTAAGTTCATATGCAAAGTCAATTTGATAAAGTAATATATCAAAATCTAATTAAATGTTTTCAGTGGGTTACTAATCTCTTCTTTGATTTAGTGCTCTCTTCTCAAATCTATCTTTTTACTTTTTGTGCATGTTGTTTTGTTTTTTCTATAATCTTCTGTTATTTGTTTTTAGTTTTTTTCCATTTCTTAGGTGGTAACATAAAAACGAGCTGGAATTCTCTTTTGGTAATGTTTTTAAAGGTGTGGGTAGCATACAACTTACAAGGTATATTTCATACTTGACAATATAGATTAGTAAGATAATTAGGTTACCCATCACCTAATCTTATGTGAACCTGGAGCATCCAGTAAAGTTGATGCCCTTAAAAAAGTATACCTTAAACGTGAGGTTGACGTTGATCCCTAAGATGATTTTGAAGCAACGTTCAAGGTTAGTTTAATATGATCTTTTGATGCTACTTAAGAGAATTGACATCTGATATCTAATGTGCTACACGTTTAAGCATAAAGATGTGGATTTCTTACAGAAAACTAACTAGATATTTTGTTGTTTTATTGAATTTTATATGACCTAAAGAGAATGGAAAACAAATTATTAATATAAAGCTCATGACCAGGGATTCAGCATTGTGGTGTGCTAACGGGCTTGGTTATGGTTTTTCAAGCTGACCAAAAATATAGTAGGAACTCTATAAATTAATGCTGCTGAGACTATCAGAATTTATTAATTAAGCGAGATATTAATTAACCGATAAATTATTAATTTATATATTTTACTCATGATTATAAGATTTAGATTCATACATAACTTTGGTTGGTAGCCTAGCAACAAGCTGAGCACTAATACCTTTTTGAATAGCCATACCAAATCTATAAAAAAATAAAACTACATAAACCACTGTTGTCAACATTACTAACTAAATAATTTTTCAAACGCTTAAAAAAACACAAAGTATCCTCAATAAGCTCTCCCACAGTTCGGTTGAACAGTTAAACGGTGATATCCAAAGACTTGCAAAATTTGATCGAAAAGTTGGGTTATCGTAATTCAGTGAATGTCAAGATGCCTGAATATCTGGAAGAAAATGAAGTTACGCAATTGTTGACTGATGAAGAAAATTATTGAGAGAGTTATAGGAACTGATAAAGATGGGAAAAAAGATGATGAAAGTTCTACAATAGATCCCCTTTCACGAAACAAGGTTGTTAAAGCGACAATCACGTTAAATAATTTTTCGTTGGGATATGAGAAACAACACTAGAAATTCTTACAATGATAAGAAAAATTAGTTCAATGTTATATTGATTTTAACAAAAAATAGAAGACAATTGTTTCATTTTTCAAGAAATCTTCATAAAACATTAGTGTATTATTTCATATGGGGTCTACATTGGTAATCAAAAATTTATTAATTTATAATTTTAACGAAATATTAATTTGACACGTTGTCCCCGACTTGGGACCGGCTAAAAATATTATTAAGAGAGTTTATTAAATAATCGAGTATTAATTAATGGAGTTTCTACTGTAGGTTAAGGTTTGCTTTTTTCCTCTCCTCTGTTTTGGTTTGATGCTTTTCATGTTTTTGTATTTGAATTTAAGAAATAAGATTGGAATGTTCATGAGCTTCTATGGCTATGAGCGTTTGGTTCAAAGCATTTACCTTGGCTACTGCTGTTAATCCTAGCTTTTTAGTTGTTCGTGAATATAAGAGTTGGCAGTAGTTGCTAGGGAAAGTTGAATAAGTGCGGACCAGGATGTGAGCTGAATACAAAATCTCAAGTTTCGTCGAGATTGAATTGGATAGCGAGAATCAAGATACTGTGATTCTGAAAACTCCAATATAGGATGTTATTGTCGGTGCATTAAAGTTTTCAGTATCACATCGCATCTTGGTTGCTCATATTAAATCTATGAACCTCCCGATGTAATGTTTGAGTACCAGGTTTGCCAATTCAGATTTATGTATGTCATGTTCTCGAGGGAATGTGAATTTTCGTTTTCACATAATTTGTGGGATGTAAAGTTCTTTACTAAACTAACTCTAGATTTTGTTGTTTTGTTGGATTTTGTAGGATCCAACGAGAAAGAAAAGCAATTTCTTACAGCACATGACTGGATTCAGGAGTGTGGAGTGCTGACGGGAACGGTGCTTGAATTGAGAGCTGCAGATTTCTATTGGTCTATTAGTATAATTTCTTCTACAAAAAAATGATTTTGGATTTTCTTCCTATTCTCTTTATTTTCCATTTTCTGCTTTTGAGTGTGTTTTTCTTCCTACATATAATAGAGAGATATAGCATGATGGGCAAGTAAATATTGATATTCTCCAGCCAAAGTAAATATCGGTACTTACATTAGCATATATGCTTGAGTTTCTTATTTGAATGGAACTTTCTCTTGATGTTGCGCACTGGACTGCACTTGAGTTGAAGACCTTCCACTTACTGGCTTGATGTCTTACATCGACCAAGATAAAACCTTTACTGTAGAATACATCAATTGTAAAACTCACATTTTCTTTACTAATTTATTTTCTTCCGATGAGTTTATGTGTGAAGCTAAAGCATGCTTATATATTATTTTTTTAATAAGAATTTTTTTATTGGATAAGTCAAATTACACAGGATTATCCTCTTGTATACATAATTGTATCCGGAGGGGAATTTCATCGGACCATTCTTGATCATTTATAATGCTAATATCGTATTTGGCCAGAGAGTCTGCCACATGGTTTGCTTCTCTATGAACAAAAGTGCAAATCCAACTATCAAAACTAGATAGGATATTTAGACTATCGATTACAATGTTTCTAGTAGTCCATTTTATTGACTCCAATCTACCATTAACGGCTGATATCACATTTAAGCAATCTCCTTTCACATGAAGATTTCGAATTCCTTTTCTTTTAGCCCATAGAACTGCCTCCAATAGCGTCTTTCCTTCTGCTTGCTCGGGATCTAAAGCTTTTAAGTGGCAGCATCGAGCTCCAATACCGTAAAGCTTATATTGCAGGCATCCTTAAAAGCAGTTATAGATTTCATTTGTTGCCATACTTTAACATACTTTTCTCTACAAAGTATCTAGGCCCGTGCAACGCACAGGCGCAAGAACTAGTAGAAGATAATGTCAGGCTGATAATTATCTCATTCTCATTTTTTTATTCATCAACTGATCTACTACGGGAAGCCTTTTGTTGTGCAGGCATTCATGGTTTGATCTGCATTGCAAAGAGATGCCCTAGCTATTCTTGCAGCTCATAGAGCACTCTAAGCTGAAAGAGATATCCTTAGTGTTGGACAGTACTCAATAATGCCTATTGACTATTGTTAAGTAGGATATCTAATGTTAGGGAAAGGATTTTGTCTGCATCATCTGTTCCAGGCAACTTTCACTAAATATTACAAACGTAAATTGATAAACTGACCACACCTTCTGTTCTCTTGAGGTGAACAAAAACTCAGCTTGGCAGCAAGTGGGAGCAGACATCAGACTCATGGGTACCCAAAAGGGGGGGAAACCAATCAAAGCGAAAGAAGCAAAAAGTCCCACTCATCCCGCAAGCAAGGGAAATATTGAAACTGATACACCATTACAACAACCAACAACATTCTCTCGGAAAAGGAAAAGGATGAGTGAAACATAAAACATACACAAGAAATACATCATGGAGGTGTCTCGCATGTTGTGGCCATTCAAAAAATGAAGGCCTGTTCTATACATCTCGGAAAGATTAAATTGCTTTCTATGTGGTCTTTGGTCTCCTCAGCTTCTCCCAACCAGAGAAGACATACCTCAACAGAGAATAAAATATAGCTGCGATGAATTCTAATATAAAATTCCAGCAGGAAGAAGGCCAATACCATGGATATAGTAACCTAAAGAACATGCTTATGAGATGACGCGGGTACCTACCGACCTGCACCAAAAAATAGAACCCACAGCGAAGTTTGTCATAAGAAAAGGAAAAAAAAGAAAAACGAATTAGACCTACATATGAAAAGACAAGTTCAATGTTCATTCTACAAAATGAAAAGAATAAAATTCTGATGATATCATTTGGCGATACCATTTCCGATTGTGCTTCATTTGGAAACACCATTTTAATCTAAATGATGAACCATTGGTCTATCTTGTACTCAGCAAAAGATGTTCCATGTTTTATATGAGCCTCATTAACTAACAATTTAGTAATGTACATAATGTCTGTCAACTGAAGTAATGTTTGTCCCGCAAGATTGGCTTGCTTCAATGTTCACTAAGATTCAGTAATTGTGTTACGTATAGAAAGGAATACTTACAGGAAAAAGAAAATCCAATGCTTCCCAGGCCGCATGCCGCACAGCTCGTGTTGGATACATTGGACCACCAGGGGATGTAAAGCTGTAGAGGCATGCCTTTAGCCGTGTGCTTGTCGTCATTCTCAGCTCAAAACCTTCAGAAAAAAATCTTACTAGGTCAAGGTCACAAAATATTGGCATGCACAAAATGAGGATTGGTAAAAATAAAACCTTGAAGGACTCTCATCTGAGAGAAGTAATGTAGCAAGACGGGCTCAACCTTTAACTTTTGAACCTGGCAATCACAGATAATACTGTCAATTAGCTTCACAAACCAAATTAAGTTGACCTCCCTAAACATCTGCACACTCCTGAGCATTGCAGTTAAACAATTTACCTGATCAGTTAGCTCAATAACGAAAAAATCTGCAGGACCACCAACCAGAAAAGCATTGGGAAAAACTGGGTAATAGTTTAAAAATGTTTCGAGCCTGTCATCTGCATACTACAACCGAAAACAATTAGAAAAGTACATGCTTTAGTTAATGTTGATCAGTTGCAAAAACCATAATAATTGATAAAGCCATACCTAAGTTGTAAAAGAATATAAACCTGGATAGTAGAAGATACAAATCTCGTTGAGCCTGAAAAGTAATAAAAGATAGGTCACAAGGCTATGAACTAGAATACGAATCATACGATGCACTATTGAACCCAGATATTGTTATGAAGAAATAAGCAATAGTAAACATGACAGACCTGCACCGGAATTTTGCTTAGACGTTTGGGGACCAGTGCAACATCCTCAAGAAGATACTGAGCGAAAACATTAGAATAAGTAACCAATACATTTGACGGTGGTTTACCACAACAAAAAATTTGAGCAAATGTTCAGCTGAGAAGAAATCTTACGTAGAACAAAGAGAAGAAACGCCTCTTATTTGTCTGGATGTCAATCCTGCAATAACCATGTTGATAATTCAAATTTTCAAGTAGTCTTCCTTGAGTGGATGGAAAAGGTAGGTTTCCACTTTGAAAACTTAGAAAGGCAATAAAACAAGATGAAAGATACATCAATATGCTGAAATATTGTGTCAAATATCATTTGGAATCCTGAGATGAGCCAAACCAGAAGGTTCCAAGTAAAAGTTCGTACTGGCACTGATAATAAGTATAAGCATGACTTAGACTATTAGGTCTCTCACTCAGATCATCTTGGACTACAAAAATCGTCTAGCTTGAGTTTCGATGAAATAACAAAACAGGTTGACCTCTACCAACAGCAATGTATGAATTAATGATTGCAAGCATGCATACATCTGTGACATACGTACCAAAAGACATTTGAAGCACCTTCTACAAGAGCAGATGAATAACGAAGGCGGACTTCTGTATGTTCAATTTCAACTTCGAACAGCTGCAAATTGTTTCACTCATCATTTTAAAATGTGATAAAAATTGCACACAATTAGAAAGAAGGCGACGCAGACACAAGGATGTGTGCTCTGAAACCTCTAACTTGCAGTATTTGTTTCATCATTCTCAGTAAAAAAAAACCCAGAGTCAAATGTGATCCCAAAATGGAAGTTGTCACCAGAGGACACTTACAGTGAATTATATACAAATCTATATACCATATATTAACATAGCATGAGCACAAAATAATTGCTGCAAATGCACGTCACTTACCCATTTATGGAAAAGGAGGGAAAATATGTGAGATGCAAATGACTGACTCCAGAGTTGCACAATCAAATCAAGGATGGGTTTTCCATTCTCGGGAACCTTAACGTAATGATCAGCGAGCACATCGTAAAAGCACAAACGGTTATCAGTTTCAATATCATCCTCCAGTGGAGAAATTACCCCTTCATCCTTGTTAAGAATTATATCTGTTTGCAGTTCCATTGTATTAATATAGGAACACTCCCAGTATCATTTTGAAAAGAAATCTTATACACGAAAATTATACTGTAATTCGTACACATAATGATTCAATGAACCTTACATAGGTTCCAAGGTAATTTCTTGCATAGAACAACCCTAACCAAATAGGTCTCACATGGTTTTTGGACCTACAGGTAACTAGGTTCAAAAATTGCTAAATACAGATTCAAATGGAAGTCGAAATTCGCATATAAAAAGGAGAGGATATTTAACTAAACACTGACCTAAGGCTTCAAATGTTAGGTTGTTAATATCATTGTCCGTGTTTCCATAGCTTAATATAAGTTTAAGAGATGGAAATCAGACACCAGCACAAGTGAAAATTCATAATTCTCAGGATGAGTGCTTGGCTAGTATAACTTTGAGGGGGTGTATTATTGTTCAATTTTACAACTTAATTTTACAATGAACAAAAATAGAAACCCCTAAACTGTCCCAGAAAACAACATAGAACTCACCTCGTGCTCGAATATCAACTTCTAGAGCTATATCTGCAAATAGTTCTTGCAACAAGTTAAGTCTTTGATCTTGAGAAACTATCGCCTGCAAAAACAAAACATTTTACATTAACTTCTCAAATTGACACATAAATCTGAAAGTAGCCTAATGTCCACAACTTAGCATGCAATAGATTCAAAATGAAGACACAAAAGAATCTGACCCTTTGGAGTTTTTTCTGAATTTGTTGGGTAAGAGCGGAGAGATAAGCAGAGCCTGCTGTAGACGTTTGTGCCATACTATCTAACAAGAACTATACTCCACATTTGAGTACTAGAAACAAAATGAATGAAACCCTAACTTTAATTTATATTCTCAAAAAGAAGAGAGAGCAGAGATCGGTACGTCCGTACAATCAATGCGAAGAAGAAGAGAGAAGCAAAGTAGAGAATCTGATTTCGAAACCCTAGAAGGAAGAAAACAATCAGTGATTGATTTAAAATATTCAGAAAAGATTGAATCGTGGATAAAGATGAAAGCGACAGAAAGATGAGAAGAAGAAGAAGAAGAAGAAGCTGATGATGATGAATAGGATGATGATTTGAGTAATGGAGAAGACAGGTGGATCTCTTGAATTGCCACTTGCCAGTCGGGTTCAAGGTACGACTTTGGGAGTTTGTTGGGCTGCAATTACTATAAAGGACAGATGACAAATGTATAACATTGCCGTTTTTGGTTTATTAAGGCAGTTCCTACGGTAATCACCTAAAGATTTTTGAGTATTATCAAATAATCCTCATCAAAATGGTCACTAGACCGTTAAATAGGGGGTTATGTCACATGTCAGAGTTAAATCAGGTTATGGAAGTGCTTAATTGTTCCTCAATAAAATGGGATAAAGGGTGCTAGTGGGGGTGGTGATGTTTCTGCTGTTGATGGTGGTGTTGTTGCTACTGTTGTTGTTTTTGCTACCGATGAAATTGAACGCTTTCAGGATCGTTGTATGGCACCAGAACTTCAGCCAGCATTCAGGATCGTTACATCATATTCCCTAGAAGGGTTCACCGCTTCCTCTATTGGGTATAGCCACAGCCGCCACCGCCACTTCATCACTACCATCTCAACAATGTAGGAGGGGTACTTAGGACCAAAACATGACTGTTTTTTTCAAAATAGTAAATCGAATGGAAAAAGACTCTTTTGTCAACACTAATTAAAGGTGCGATGATTTTGTGAAACCAATTATGGGACAGTGACCATTCTGAAAAACACCAAAGATTTTTTAGTTAAGCCACATGGATAGGTAAAGTGGATTTTCCACTAAATGGATGTTGGCAGACGAAGATGAGACGTGCTGTTTTACAAGATCCGTGTGGTTTAAGTTAATCCGCTGGCAGTTTTGAAACCGCTGACGGTTTTGTTGAAGTTGCCAATGGCTACTTTTGTAATGGTCACCGGAACGACTCTTTTCCCCCAATACATACTACTCGATTTCCTCCTCAAAAAATCACAGCAATCATTCATCCAATCAATCTTTTCTTTATTTCTCTTAATTTCAATCACTTTTATTCTTCAACTATGAATCTTGATTTTGGTTTTTCTGAGTAAGATATGGAAATGGATGAAATCTTGTACGAAGAAGAGCAAGCAATGTATGTAGAGAATTTGTGTCAAATGGATGAAGACGCAATTCATGATAGAAGAAGGCGAAATTCTATATTGCAATTATATTCAGGGATGATATCGAAACCTTTAGAGCCACAAGAAGTTATGACTAGAAGATGGACGGGGCAAGATCGACATTTTTATCACGATAAGATGATGCATGATTATTTTAATCATGGATGTGTGTATTCCGATGCGGATTTTCAGCGTCGATTCCTCACAGGCCGCAACCTGACTCAAAGGATTATTGCTGAGCTTTATCTGGTACAACCTTTATTTAATTATCAGTATGATGCACAATATGTACGAGGCTTTAGTCTTGAACAAAATGTCACTACAGCTCTGCATATACTATGTTATGGGGTACCATAAGATTCCACAGATGAGTACATCCGTATGAGCAAAACAACCGTATTTAGGTATCTCAAAATGTTTTTCGAAACAATAATCGAGCATTCTGGTCCAATTTTCTTACGAAAACCTACTCAGATAGATGTCGAAAACACAAATAGGGGTTTTCCAGGAATGCTAGGTAATCTTGATTGCATGCACTGGACGTGGCATTCCTGTCCGATTGAATGGGAAGGTCAATATAAGGTTAACTATCCATACAAATTATACTACTGGAAGCTTCGGCTACTTATGATTGGTGGCTTTGGCATGTTTTTTTGGACTTCCGGGCTCACATAATGATATCAATGTTTTGCATAAATCACCATTGTTTGAAGATCCTAAGCATGGGATCGCGCTACACTGTAATTTCACTATCAACGGCCGTGACTACACTTAGGGGTATAATCTTGCAGACTGGATCTATCCAGAATGGTCTAATTTGGTTTAAGCTTCTATATAGTAAGACGCAAACGACTGCGAAGGACATGAAGTACTTTAACGGCCAACAAATGGGTACGAGAAAGGATGCTGAGCGCGCTTTTGGCATTTTGGAAAGGAAGTTCACCATCATAGCTGGGCCGACACGCTTTTTCAATCTTCAATTAAAAAAAAAAAAAAAAAAAACTTGCATTATTCTCCATAACATGATAAACAAGAAGTGACCCAACTTGGATTAGTTTTCTAGACGAAGATTTGAGGCCAAGGCATGTAGTGCAGCGAGGATGTCTGGAAAGATAATACAGACTTACCACTGACAGAATTCAGAACCGGGGCCTCTATGGATAGCTACGGGAAGATCTAACTAAGCACCTTTGGGCCACAAAAGGAGCAAGAGGATCAAGAGCATGAGCACCCACGCCCTCGGGACGGAGTGGAAGGTCAACCAGCGATAGACGTCTCTTGCAAGAATAAATTCAAAGAGATAGTAGTCTTTTCAATTTAATTATTTTAACTGATTTATGTTTTTTAAAATAAGATGTGAAATGTAGTGAGACTGTTTAAATTAACTGCTAAGTTAAAAGCATTACATTAAATCTAAGTTAAGCTAAAATTACATTTAAAATTAAACTTAACTACTAAATTAAAAATAAAAATAGCTAGTACATTTAATCAAAGTGGTATTCATCTTCATCTTCTTCTGAGGCACCGACTTCCTCATTCTCATACTGGGTAGGTTGTTGGTTTTGTTGTTCATTCAGTTCTTGTTCCACCCTATCTACTTCATGCTCCCATAACCTAAGTTATCGTAAATTCACTACTGAAGTGTTCATGGAGAGTAGCTTGTTCATGTTATCCTTGTAATGTTGTTCTCGCGAATACGACTTTTTCGAAGTTGCCTTATTTCCAAGCCCTGGTCCCTGGTTCTATCACCTGGCGGTCGTTTTCCATGTACTCGGAGTAGTTATTTTGACATTAGTGTTAACATCCAGATTGGTGTTTTGTTGTTCCCGATGGCTTGGAGACTCGGCATGTGGAGATGCATCTATCTTGCGAAATTAGACCATTGGGTGTTCTTGTTGGCATTTGACTACCTCCCAACACGTATGGATTAAATTTGTTAAGTACCCTCAGAATGTTGAAACAACTTTAGTGTTGGAAACCACTTTTTTTGCATCGGAACATCTGCATGATCAAAGTTATGTATTCAGTAACATCTTTGCTAATTGCATGAAAAATGATGAGACAACCCTTTGGGATCACGATTATCGATGTCGGTTTCTTCACGGATTTTTCAAAAATCTTTCAATGAAACGTAGTACCCAGTTGCTAGCAACCATTGATTTGATCTACTATAAAGAATATATAATTCCTACAAATTGATTCATCTTCATCCATCATAAACTTGGCACCACGCACTTTACCGGATCTTTGTTGCATTTGCTGTTGTGGTTGTTGCATTTGTTGTTATGATTGTTGCGAGGAGGTTTCCATATTTGTTGTAGAAAAAGGGATTTTTTGGAATTTTTTTTTGATAGATTGATATGGTATGAATATTGTGCTTGAAATGAAGGAAAAATAAAAATTGAGTTGGTTTGAGAAATTTAGATGTAGAGGTGAATAAGGTGTGAATTTTAAGTTTGAAATGAGATGAATTTATAAGGGAAAGTGTAGGAGTCGTTGGATGATGAAAATGAGATGTATCCGTTGACGGGCAGAGGAAAGCCATGCGGATTATGTGGAGCCTCCAGCAAATTTATTGGGACCGCGCGGGTTAAGTGAGGCTGCTGGCGCTGCTGATGATCCGCGCGGTTTGAGAAGACACGCGCGACTGCTCAAGAAACGTAGTGGGAAAACCATTAAATTTCCTGTTTTTCCAGCCATTTCCCTCTTTTGTTGAGTCCATAGTGGGATCAGAATGAACAAATCAAATCTCTGCTCACTCCATAAGAACTACCCTTACAAATGAAACACGCACCTGTCAAATTAGAAATAACATGAAACATGGTTCAACAAGCGTTAAGAGGTAACAAACAAAATCTGTATTAGAGAATGAAATTCTAAGAAAATAATTTAAGTTCCAACCCACTTCGATTAAATTAAGTAGAGAGGAGGAACATATCCTCTTTAGTAACAAGTTACAACTGAGTGGTATGTTGATTTTATGAAGTTCAAAAGATAAAAGTTATGCTTCGTAATCCAATATACCAAAGTTGTGTGAAACAACTAGTATATACTTCCTAGATACTTTGATCATAAAAGAATGATTAAGTCTCCAATACTAGAGATATATAAATATACTTTGTATATTATGCTTTCAATCTAAATTACTTGAAAGAAACGTAGATAGAAATGGAAACAAGTCAAGTCTGTATTACTAACCTCGAACATAAAGATGATGTGCACGTTGATGTCGAGTTTTTTTCTTCAACATTTCTGATATTCCTAGTACCTGACGAAGTTGACTATAGTAATTTAATCTAGCCGCTTCAAGTTTCAGAGCTAAAATATGACAGCCAAACTTGACATACTGATGCTTGGTGGGTTCAACCGAGCAATGCTCTAATAGTAAAGTTATTATTTTTATTGTTGAGTTTGGGAAATTGTGAATGAGCTAAGATTTAAATGGATATGTGAATCTGTAATGGAACTGCAGTTGTAGATTAGGTTTGTGTATTTAATTGTAGTTGAGGATGATATGTTCGGAATGTAAAAGTTGATGTTTATTGTTGAATTGAGTTAATGAATTCAAGTTATGAACTGCCTGAAGTGGTAATGATGTTATTGTTGAGATTTAAGTTGAGTGTGCAGAGTTGCCTGAATTGGTAATGTTGTTGCTCAAGAAAAACTGACATGAGATTACGGTTAAAGGAGTAATATGATAACGAAAGAAGAGTGGTTGTAATTGAAGTTAAGGTGGCAATATTATTGAAGTTGCAGCTGCAGATCAAATTGTAAGTGGTAGTGCAGGTTTTGTAAAATGGATGAAATAGTGGAATTCGTGAATATTGCAGATGTGAGATATGGATGTGCAGAATTGGTGGTGATGTTGGCTACAAGGAGTATTGGTTCATAGTGAACTGAACATAGGAATGGTGTTGGTGATATGAGTTGTTAATTATTAAAGTCAAGATGGTTGTGTTACTAAAGTTGCTGGTGTTGGTTAATTTCAGTTAGGCATAATGATGATTTTGGTAACTATACAAAAAGGTTAGAGTGGTGACTGTATGGTTGCAGTTAGTGGTAGCTTTAATGGAGGCTTGCTGTTACAGGTAAGCTAAGTTTATAAATTGTAAACACATTATGAAGTCTTTAATGGAGTGAATGTTTTGTTGTTGAAATAAGAAGTTTAGATATAGTCTGATAGACTTGGAACTGAGAAGCAGGAAAATATGTTGTATGAAATGAAGTTGAAATATAGCTGCAATCATGGTGAGGTTGTTATTCGGTTGAACTTTTGTTTGCCTAGCCATCATGGCGCATTGGATGTTCTGGCCTGAGCAATGGCTCGTGCTTTGAGCTTTTCTGTCAGTCAGATGTCTGACTGATTTAATTCACTTGACTCAGCCATCTGACTGAGTTGACTTGGTCTAGTTTGAACCTGACTCACTAACTTAACCCAATTGCCTCAGTTGACCTGACCTTGACTTGGACTTTGACTTGTGACTTTGACTTGCGCTGACTATTAGATGACTCAGTTGACTAGGCGTTGACCGGTGACTTTCTAGTCACCCGTAGACTTTTCTAACCACTTTTGCTACCCTTCTAATGGCCAATTTGGACATATAACTATCAATGAAAACTTAATAAAGAAAGAGATAGGGGAGTTCAAGAACGAAGATTGAGAAAGAGCAAAGGATATCAATTGATATTCTGAAGAAAAAAACATTTACAAATCATTGTCTTGTTCATTCAGATGGTAATTGGACGTTCAAGAT
Organism: Papaver atlanticum; assembly: GCA_023531105.1. Taxonomy (NCBI): domain Eukaryota; kingdom Viridiplantae; phylum Streptophyta; class Magnoliopsida; order Ranunculales; family Papaveraceae; genus Papaver; species Papaver atlanticum. The sequence continues at coordinate 2,733,042 of JAJJMB010012240.1, forward strand.
GATGACCGGGATAGGAAATTATAGATTGAGAATCATGAAGTTTGAGTGGTTTGCCTTCAAAACAGGTGGGAACTCTAGTAACTTTCTTGTAATCATTAAGTTTTCTTTTATCTACGGGCATGACGAGTCTTTATTATTTGCAAGCATGTTTGTATGTAATTGAATAGATATGTTGCGTATATGCGTTGTCAATTTCCTTGCGATGAGAGTCTTTGGTGTCCCCATAGCTCCTAGCTAAGTTAATTAGGGGCGTAAAAGCAACCAACATTACTACAAGACAGCTAACGGTTGAATATTATATTATGCGATTACTAGGGGCAAAGTCAACCAATATTATAATTATCTATCTAATGAGATTGGTAGTATAGGATGCAAGTTATGCTTGATTGTTCGGTGTTAGTCGTATGACTGGGTTATTATATTCTTGCTTGGGAAGATTCTAGGTTCATGCGCCTTGATCATACCGTGAACCTAACATACAAATTTAATAATCAAAATTTTATTATTCTAGATTTTGATGGTGGTACCTGAACTGTAACAGACGAGAAATTTGGACTCCCGCCGGATCGGCATCCGACCCGACTGGCAAGCACAAACCTCCCATCACGTCACTCGGAAAAATAAAATAGGACTAAAAATTATGAGCAATTCAAAAATCTAGCAACAGAAGTTTCAAGGCTAGCGGTAAAGTTGGAGAAACCAGAAATGTGTGTTTAAATAAAACAGGACAATGCCGATTTTCTTACTGTTCAAGGGAGTAGTAGTAAAGAAAAACTAGAAGATACATTTTCAGTGGTAAACATTAATATAATACACACAATCATTTGTAGACAAAGTCTTAGACTTTAAATCACCGATGAGATTCAAAAATGCAACAGCAAATCAATATTTTGGAAGTAAAAACCCAAGTGCCGAGAAATGTACCGAATTAAAATGAAGAAATACTCATATATACATACATATAGACATCTATAGTCTTGAAGACCTTTTTAGTACACAGCAAATTTAGAAATTTAGTCTAGGAGGAATCAAACACAATATGAATTTTAGACTAAAAATGACAAGGGAGTACATCAACTGTTTAACAACTAATAAATCAAAATCATGATTCCTAACTTAAATAAAAGGACACTTTAATATGTGCATTTGTTTGTATTATAAATTAAGAAGGCTAATCTAATTAAGTCCAAAGAATCCAAGCATGAGACAAGCACTTAAGGTATACTTATATAATACTGAAACCTTCAAGTACATTAAGTTCAAGTAAAATGAGTTCTAAGAAGATACTAGTATGTAAATGAAGACATGCCCACATACTAACGAGAAAAGAAGGTTCTGTATGCAGTATAAAAATCAGACCTTATTTTTCAGTTACAAACCATATAAAGATCCAGCACAAGGTCCCAACATCTACACAGCAAAAATTCAACAAAATGACATGGGACTAAAGCAAAAACTAACTACCCAGATACCCCTGTGATATACAGTATCATAGACTTACAAAATACTAACTTTCAAAGCTTCTAGGCTTGCTGTAAGCTCTTCCCGGCTTACTGCTGCAACTTCTCTTCGTACTCTGTGGGGGGAAAAACAAAACAAAGGGTGAGCGAATGCCCAGTAGAGGGTATAACAACAAAACGCAGTGCGAGCGCTAAACATGAATAAATAGACAAGAGCAGCAATTAAATAAAAATGCAGAAATGTAAATCTTAAGCAAATGTAGATCACAGAAATATTCAGAGCCGCAAATAACATTTACTCTACTATTCTTATGGCCAGTGCCACCGTCAGGGTAGTTCTGGTTACCAGCCATCGTTGCCGCAACGATCTTCCGGGTTGCCACCGAGGTGGTGGGGTGCCACTTAGGCCCGACGTTCCTAAAGTAGGGTCGCCTAGCTTCTCATCATAATCAAACGACAAAATGTAAATTCTTACATACATTTCGAGAAAATAAGATAGCTCCGAAATCAACCAACACAAGTCTAAGATCCACAGTTTTCAACCTTACCAAGAAGTCAGTTCCGTAAGTAAAACTCAATTGTTTTAACACCTTTGTTCAAGCAGAAAATACATCAATTCATATACGTCAATGAAAAATCTGAATCATTGCTACGATAAGCGAGTAAAGCAGCACATGCATATATGGAAATCCAAACAAATCAAACAAAATAAATCAAGAGACTTTATAGGTACCCATTCCTTCCATTAACTTAATTTCATTTTACAAAAATCCAAACTGTAGGCAAATATTTCAAAAATAAATAAATATACAACTGCCATTTCCATTTTAAAGATAAAACTACCATTAGTTAAACTGATGCTTGACTAAGACAAATATGAAAAACTTAGAGCAAGTGATACGTACTAATGAAAACAAAAATGTTCCAGTAACTTGCTAATCAACAGGGATTACGAAGAAAAAGGAAATCTAATGACATGAAATAAAATGGATAAGCCCATAATTCAAACAGTAAACAAGTTCTCGCAACTGTGCATGCAATAATAATTCAACTGAAAACATAGTGGGAAAAGTATCAAAAGAAGTTCATGAAGGAAAGTTCAAATCTTTGGATAATGGTGAAGTAGAATCAATGACGCAGCTCACTGGATCATTTTTACAAACGGGTGATAGGCAATTTCAGAATTTCAATACCACACTAGATTTAAGTTAGAAAAAAAAAAAAAAAAAAACTTTTGTAACTGCAAGACATTTTTAATCTTTACAAAATCATTTTAATTCATTCGAAATTATGCACAGTTCAAAGTATAAGAGTTAAATCAAAAAGAATTGATGGATTTCGAACCAAGTTCAAGTTTAAACACAGTTAAAAGATAATCGAAGGCATGGGTACTTTAAAAAACACTAAGCCAAATCAGAGAATCAAAAGTACAAATTAGTTCCAATGAAACAGTGGAGAAAACATGAGATGAAAGATTGAAAGAAAAAAACCCTACCTTGGTGGAAGCCAATTTCTTCGCCAAAAATTAGACAGTGAACTCTTAAACCAAAAGACTATCTTCCTCAAGTTGGTCTTGGATATCAGTAGAAGAAATTTGGGTGAAAAGAAAGAAAAAGTGGAAGAACAGGGAAAAGAAAATGGTTCTCTTTTGAAGAAATAAGAGTTGGTTTTGTAAATGACGAAGACCTCCTCATGTCGATCACGTGGCACACATGCGAAAGAAAAATTCTAGCCTTCTCCAAGGTAACTACTAATCATGCTCACCAATTGCTACTAAGGGGTGGCTACTTAGCTTACACAAATATTCGTACGGGTTGGGCTAGGTCTCAAAGCCCAAGTAAAATATTAGTGTCGCTACATGAACCATGGGATGTACACATTTCATGTGGATGGCGTTGTCATCTAAGACTGGAGTTATCTTAGCATTGTCCTCTCCATTAAGTAGGGTGAGGTTAGGGTAGCATATGTTTAGGTTATTCTATCTTCATTTTCATAGAACATCTTGGGGATAATCTTTCATAAATATTGTGTGCAAAGCAATTCCGAGGAAATGATATTGGAGTGATCTTTTTGTTGTGTACTGTGTGTAAAATATGTTTTATCGTTTTTCTCTAGTAGTATCGTGAAACATGTTAGTGATTACCTGGGCGTTGTATTTGTTTACACTAAGCACCCCTTTGGGATGATGTGCTCACTCGTTTCCACTTCAGTCTTTCAGTTATATGAAGAGATGGTGAACGCGAAGATATCCATTTTCGTAGCTTAAAGCCTTATAGAATTTAGAGATGTTGCGTATCTTTTATATATGTTTTTTTTTTGTTAATCTGTAAAACGACACATTATTGTATTCATATCACTCGAGAGATTTTCATTTATATAATATATCAAAGTTTATAGGTTACTTTTGGGTTAAATTTTGTATCAGATTTTCCAATTTGATGTTTAGGTAAGTGATTTAGATACGTAATGCCTCATTATGTAGTTGATCTCGTAAATTAGAAAGTAACTTAAGTTTGGGGCGTTGCAAATAACATAAACCTCTGGAATACTTTGGAGTCTATCAAAGGTACAATAGATTTGAGTGAAGGAGGTTCAATAGATTTGAATGAACTCCCTCACATAGATTTGAATGACGATGGTCCAATAGATTTGAATGAAGGGTGATTGTGTTTTGGAAATACTGAAATTTTTGGTGATCGCATTCGTATCTTGTGTAATGTACTTTAGACTACTACTAATGAATGAAGCGAATATGATTTTTCGTGTTTACATACTAATTTTTTTATCAAGTCATCATTTTTAACTATTACTGAACATGGCAACTAACTCTTTAACTTACTAGTCGGTATCTAAAGAGTCATATGACCATGCCGACCTTTCCATACTGACAAAACTTATTTGATTTTTTTCCAGGGTCGTCAAGGTCTAAATTGTCAGATTGACGACCAATTTTATCTGACAACCTTGTGACAGAAAACTTGGAATAGCTAGCTCGATTGTTATTCCAAAAAATAACGACTAATTGTATGCCGACACGTTACAATATCTATAATCTGACGACTGAAAGGGCTACAAATCTCATTTTCTTGGATCTTTTTTCTCATCATAGTCGGCAAGGTGATATAATGATAAGAATGACGACAAAACTGTAGTCGTCACATTATAAAATATTCATTTTGACGACTAATCCAGGCAAAACTAGACATTATCCTAGACAGAATGGTCATGTTAGTCGTCATTTTAATAAACTGATAAGAATGACGACCAATGTGTAGTCGGTATGTTAAGAAAACTTTAACAAGACGACTATAGTCGGCAACTAATAACACATCCACGGACAAAAAACAACAACAAATATCATCATTTCCTATTAATAATAACTGAAAAAGCGAGGGTCTAACAACCACACCCAATATTTCATTTAGGCAATCTGTATGGACTAACTCCAATATACTTCCAAGAGAATCAACTAGACAGTCAGACTCAATCAAGAAAAATACATCCAAGAGTTATATCACTGTTTCTCAATGTAATCAACAAATCAAACAGATAGAAATCCGCGAACCTGATTATTATGAGAAACAACTTGAACGGTACCAAAGACCAATTTTCAAGTGTCAATCAATTTATATCAACAACCAAAGGTTGGATTATATAATTGATTGAACTACGGACAACCTGTGATATTTCAGTTATATAAACAAATATAATGCAGAAAAGAAATAACACAGACACCAGAAATTTTATTAACGAGGAAACCGCAAATGCAAAAAAACCCCGGGACCTAGTTCATATTTGAACACCACACTGTATTAAGCCGCTACAGACTCTAGCCTACTACTAGTTAACTTCATACTGGAATGTAGTAGAGCCCTAACCAATCTCACACTGATTAAGGTACAGTCACGTTCCTTATGCCTCTGAATCCCAGTAGGACTCTACGCACTTGATTCCCTTGGCTGATCTCACCCACAACTAAGAGTTACTACGACCCAAAGTCGAAGACTTGATAAACAAATCTGTCTCACACAGAAAAGTATATTGAATAGATAAATCTGTCTCCCCTAGAAATACCTACGAGTTTTTGTTCCGTCTTTTGATAAATCAAGGTGAACAGGAACCAATCGATACATCGGACTTATATTCCCGAAGAACAGCCTAGTAATATCAATCACCTCACAATGATCTTAACCGTATGGAAGCGAAACAAGATATTGTGGAATCACAAACGATGTGACGAAGATGTTTGTGACTACTTTTTATCTTACCTATCGGAGATTGAATCTCGAGCAAATCTTAGAGAAGATAGTACTCAATACGATATAACAAAGTAAGATCAGAACACGCAACTACAAAGAAAATAGTTGGGTCTGGCTTCAGAATCCCAATGAAGTCTTTAAGACGTTAACCTAAAATGGTTTTAGAAAACCCTAGGTTAAAGGAGAATCGACTCTAGTCGCAACTAGTATCACACGGTAGGTGTGGGGATTAGGTTTCCCAGTTACTAGAATTCTCTTTTATATAGTCTTCAAATCAGGGTTTGCAATCAATGCTACCTTGGTAACAAAGCATTCAATATTCACCGTTAGATGAAAACCTGATTAGATTCTAGCTAATATCTTTCAACCGTTAGATCGAACTTACCTCGTTACACACAAATGAAATGTGCCTTCATTTATATATGGGTAACCGTACCTAAACGTGTACACTTGGTTAGATCAACAATAGTTAACTGAAGTTAGCCATATGAACACTTTCATATAAACCTTGTTCATCTTAATCACAACTAGTTCAAATGACTTAAATGAAACTAGTTATAGAGTTGTTCAATTGTTTATATTCTCATAGAAGTATACAAGACACAGTTGAAGCAAAATCGATTTTGATTCACTCGAATCAATTCATAAACATTATATCCACGGTTTGCAAAAGATTGCATTCCTTATTATATAAATGTATTTGTTCACGAATAAACCGATTTTAGAACTTAACCACCTCAAGTATGCAAACGGGTACGCATACTTAGAGTTTCGGACTTGGTCTGTCCGCCAGAATGCTAACGGGTACGCATACTGTCGTTCACGACCAACCTCAGTTGAATTCCCGGACTTGAACTGTTACGCCAGTACGCATACGGGTATGCATACTAAGTTCCCGGACTTCAATTGTTAAACCAGTACGCATACGGGTATGCATACTCTGGTTCCCGAACTTGGAATAACTTGCAACAGTTAGCATACAAGTACGCATACTGTGCTATATCCAATCAATGGTTAATTGTTCTAAACTCCATCTTAATCATTGAAACATTCTTAGAAGACGGGAATAGCTGTCTCACACAAACTATTAGCTTCAAAGCAATTTTCAAGTGATCAATAGATCAGTACGAAACATTTCGAGTCTATATCAAATGACTGTCTCACACAAATCATGTAAGATGTTACCAGGCGATTTTCACATGATCATCTTTTGACTTTCGTCAAGAATAAAGATGAACTTGGTAAAAGCGAAAGCTTACCAACACACATTTCGAGAAATATGTAAGCGAGTTAAATTCATCTCGAAATATCAAATGTGTATAAAGTGAAGTCTATATAGCTATATAACTTTTGTCCAAATAGGAGATAGAATAGAAACAGTCTTCTGAGTGATAGATGAGTTCAAGTCTCCATTCTTCATCTTCAATCGATGAACGCTGTGAAGTCTAAAGCTCAACTACACATTCTATCCTAATCCAAGACATAGCTATAAGTATACTAGAAATCAAGACTTATAGTTTTGACAACTAAACTTGAGATAGCAACGCTTGCGAGTTCGACCGAGCAGTGCTCTAGCAGTAACCTTAACAACCATAGAATAATCGTCATTTTACAAAAACTAAAGCTTGCGATCAAACCATACTCGTCAAAGTATGAACACTGAAACCTTGTCGATGATAACCAAAGTGAGAACATTAAACACTTAATTAGAGCATACTGATAGGATTCCGTGAATACCTATATGTATAATAACCGCAATCGCACAACGTCTACAATGTAGACAGTGGCAAGAACGGGTCGAACCCACAGGGAGTGGTGGAAAATACCGTAACTAATATCTAAAATGAACTAACCAGAAATGATGTTTTGTGATTTTTAGAATCAAGAATTTAAAAGAACGAAAATAAAAGAAAATAAATTAAATGAAATGAGGAAGAGAACCAGTAATCAGGGTTTATGGATTCCACCATATTATCAATTAAAGAACAAAATGAAATCATACATCATAATTATGTCCATTCCATGTTTTGCATGAATATACCTACCAAATGTATAGCTTCTCAAATATTACTTGTACCCATAAGCGTAACTCATCAAAGAAATCCCAAGCATGAATTATCAAACAAGAAACAAATAATTAGGTGAAGCTAATTAAACGAATTAAAATTAGGGTGAAACAACAATCATATATTCTATGTAAAATCGATGGACTAAATTCTAGAAATGTAAATTGCATTCATAAAAGCCAGTTGCCAAATATTCAATTTATTATTATAGCCTATTGCAAAATAATGGTTTCCTCCATATATCCCTAGTTACAAATTCTACCTAGACATGGATTATAGATTTCTTAAAAACCCACAAATAAGTGACAAAGAAGAAACAAAACCGTTGTCACCCAGCTTATTTTTCTTCTTTGTTGTTTGATTCCCCGTCACCGGCTTACTGAAATAGTCCTCCAGAAGAACCCCCGGAACTTATCTTCTCCTCGTTCACTAGTTCGAGTTTCCCCTTTTTATATCATTATGTTAACACTATTATACCATTCCAAGAGATCCTCCAAATAATACCCTATCAATCCATGCATTCATGCCATCCTAATGATCGATCAATGCCACACAAGGGGGACAAAGATATCGCATGTTTTAATGTCAGAAATCAGTGCCATGCAAATAATATTCTCTCTTTAAATCACCCATTATACATCTTTTGTAAGGGAATCTCTACCATGCAGCCAATTAAGTCCACTTTCCAAATTAAACGAACCAACTAGGGTAATATATATTCATTCTTTCCAAATATATGGGACTCAGTTGCATGTGGTCGGTCCTGCCATATGATTCTTTTGTCACCACTTACTCTCAAAACATTCCTTCCCAGCAGCTCTCACAAAATCTTTGACTTTCTTGATTAAAATAAATCCTTCCCGCACCGTCAAATAAAAGAAGAGATTCTACGGCCTTAAATTCATTTCAAGTAAGCCACATCTCTGATGTGCCGTGAGCCGATAGTGGTGCTTTTTGTCGCAGATGCGAATTTAATTGTCTGTTTATTTTTAGATTCTCCGGTTTACTTGTAATTTCTACAAAAACACTAAAACAATATTATTAGTAAAATAATGAAGCCTAGCTAATGTAATTATGGGTATAATTGTGTTGCACTTACGTGCTTATCACATATAAACATTAAAAACTGAACCCTAAAATATTTGGGACATAGGTAGTATCTTTTGCCAGTACACACTTGTTTTGGTGAGGTAAGTAGCTTCATATTACCATTGCAGCATGGATTTGTGCATGGTAGAATATTGATTTTAGTAACTTCATCTTCATACGAAGCTACATGCTCATCTATCTATCCAATAAAAAAATCCATAACTTGTGCATTTTGAAGCATATACAATCTCCTTTTGTAGCTTTCATGAGAAACAACCCCTTACAATTAGTAATGGTGCATCTGCTGCCTTCAAATGGACAATCATTTGCAAAATAACCATATAATGTACAAAGACTACAAATAATTGGTAATGGTGCACTTTAACCTTCCATTCTCTAGCTTGGTTGAAGATGAAGTTGAAGTTGAAAGTACTTTTGTACTAACAACAAACTTAATGGCTAGTATTTGAACATGCTAGCCATTGAGCATTCAATTGAGTGTACTTTGTACTTCAAATATTATTTTTATACTAACAACAGGTTACGGGTTACATAGGTCGTTATGGTATATACTTTGGCACTCCAACGACCAGTAAGCAGTCACCATGGACGTTACTTTAAAAACATGACGACTACTTACAGTCGGCAGTTTATAAATTTTGTATCCTAACGACTTACTACTAGTATAATATTGTTTGAAACTGCAAAATAAAATAAAATTTAAGAACAACTGACACTGAAATTAATATAAGTTTAAGCGTAACTGAAAAGTGTCAAACCACAACTACAGTTTAAGCGTAACTGAAAAGTACCCAACACACTCTAAAATGTCTTAGAAATACTCCACAACAACTACTAAAGCAAACATATCCAACACATTAAAAATGATTAATATCAATGTCATCTTCTTCCTCAACTTCATCAGGGTTTTCATCATCATCATCTTGTTCTTCCTCCACTTCATCAGAGTTTTGAGCATCATCAACTTGTTCTTCTAATTCCTTAGGTGGACCTATGGACTCGCCATTTTCGTTCTAATATGCTTTCACTCCATAATCATCTCCCTCCTCTTCATTGTTTGATGATGATGATTCAATATACGTTAGGAATGTGCATATATCCCTTAGGAATTGTTTTGGATTATTCTCAATCTACTTGAATAATTCTGCTACAACATCTTTTTCATTTTCATCACAAAGACGTCTCCTTTGTTATTCTCTTTGAACCTAAATAATAATAAAAAAATACACAAGTACAAGCTATAAACACATAGAAGAGAGTTGAACATGTAATAGTCGTTATGTTGGAGTTTAAACGACCGTGCCGACCATAAGTGTAACAAAATAGTCACCAGCTTCACATTTCAAAAGAATGACGACCAACACCCTAAAAATTACACTGGAAAAACAAAGTTCTTGTGACATTAAGTCGTTATGTTATAAATATTAGAAAATGACGGCCAAAATAACTAACACAGGTCGTCATCTTTGAGGCATAACTAACATGCCGACCCTGGTTATTGGTTCACAGTCGACATTAACATTATCAAAATCCGTCACGATCTTCATCCAGCGACCTTGACGACTAATACTAAAAATCAAAGGTTGTCATTATGCTAATACATATTGACGACGTCAACCCTTAAAATCATCACTTTCGATAACCTAACCTAATATAACAATCATAACACATAACAGAGTAATGAGTTTGAGTTTAGACAACACTTACAGTATTCTTGTCGCTGATGATGGTTTTTTTTCAACAGCTTCAGGCATTTCATGCTTGGGTTCACTGATTTCACTAGTTCCAACTTTTCCCTTACCTTTTTTTTGTTGATTTGGAGGATTTGATATCAGTTTTTGCTTCTGGATTGTTGCTGGATTGCTCCTGATTACTCTTTTTGAGGAAAAAAAAAATGACGATTTTCAAAAGATTGATGGAAAATGAAGTAGTGAAAAACATCAAAGAGATTTCAGTTTTTGTTTAGGTTAAACTGATTTTAAGAAATGAGATATAACTTTAAGTGTTTTTAAGTCAAGGGCAATATGGTAACTGCACCACATTTAATCCGGGTATATCCCCGGTATTATCAATTAGGTCACTAAAATTTGCTGCAATTTTTTTTCCTTTTTTTCTAGACGAGGCTGGCAATGCAAATTGACCCTTCTTTCGGAAGTCCTAACCGCTGGAAGACCAATCATATTTTAGCACGATATAGTAACGTGTCAAGATATTATGGGCGCACACTCCGGTTCTGGTATACCAAACGGACAGCAACTGGGGGATCACCACCCTATCCATTCGAGAGACACTAGCAGACTAGACAGTAGTACACCTAAAAAAACAAAACCAAACAAAAAAGCGTAAAAAACAACCTGTTTCTTTTTCTTAGAAAGTCATCATAGCATTAACAACAAGGATCTTGAGATTCTGATTTCTTCTTGGTTTGATGAAATCCATGGGGTTCTCCAGTGATGATGTTGTATTAATCGAGAAGGGTAATAAACCAGGGGAACCTTATGTAATTACTGTTAATTGCCCAGACAAAACTGGACTTGGTTGTGATCTCTGTCGAATAATTCTTGATTTTGGCCTCTCAATCAGCAAAGGAGGTTAGTGAATTTACTCTTGATTATCTCCTTTTTAATTACATGTTCTGTTGTTGTTTTAATCTGAGTCTTTAGGTTTAATGAATTCTAGAATCTCTGGTTGTTTTTTATTTACTCATCGTATGTATGAGCGGTAAAGATGTTGGATGTTGATACTTACTCTCAGTTCCAAATTCTTTAGGACCATAATTTTATACTGACTGAAAAGATTGCCTAATTATGGTTTAATACAATCAATTATTTTTGTTGGGTTGTAGATGTTTCAACAGATGGAAAATGGTGCTATGTAGTGTTATGGGTTATTCCACATTCATTTTCAAGTAATATAAGATGGGCAAGTTTGAAAGATCAACTAGTGTCTGTGTGTCCATCAAATTCAGCTTCGTTTTATTTCAATCAACAATCAGATAGCAAATCGTCATCTTCTCCGCTGGTGTACTTATTAAAATTCTGCTGCCTTGACAGGAAAGGATTGTTACATGGTAAGCATGATGTATAAGAATGTCTTTGGTTATTGATATTATCCGTTTAACTTTTGTTGTCTTTGCTGGTTGTAATCTGTTCAAGGGTTTTACGTGTAGATGTTACAAAAGTTCTTTGTGAGCTCGAGCTAACAATTCAAAGAGTAAAAGTGATGACAACCCCTGATGACAAAGTCATGGATATGTTCTTTGTTACAGATAACTTGTGAGTAGTCTTTATTTTTCATTCAATAAGTGTTACAACTTTTGGAAATATAGTCATTGAAGTAGCTTCCACAAATCATATTATTCCAATGTAGGTATTCAACTGCCCTCTATATTATCAAAAACAACAACCTGTTTTAATGATAAAAAATCTATATATTGCATTTTTAGTTCTTCAACTTGTTGGTGTTATTGTCAAGGACAAAACAAACAGGTCATGTGTAGAACCCTCACCCCCTTAGCTGGACAATCTATTGTGGCAAGGGAACCCCAACCTTGTTGAGTGAGCTCACGCCTTGACCATTTACTGCGGAGCACATATATCATGTGCTTGTGTTTCAATACAGTTTGTGTTTTGCATTTATTTTGATGCTCGTGGTCGTATTTTCTAGAATGTTAAGAACATTCAGGTTAGTTTGTAATAGTTGCCGCAGGACAATGATTCCAGAGCTATAATCATAGTAGTTCGGTTTTAATGCCCTGGTTTGTATTGAAGCCATACAAATGGTATACCAAGTATTCTGTCTACTGTCAACTGATTCCAATTTATTTATTTATTTTTCAGGGAGCTTTTACACACAAAAAAGAGGCGAGACGATACATGTCGGAGCTTATATGCCATTTTAGGAGATTCGTGCATCAGCTGTGATCTTCAGCTGTCAGGTTCTGAATATGAAGCTCTCCAACAAGGGGTGTCTTCTCCTCCACCCACTGTTGCCGAGGAGTTGTTCTGCTGTGAGCTTTCAGAAAAGGAAAATCTTTCACATGCTCTAACCCCAGATCTGAACAAACTAAAATCACCAAGTGTTACGATTGACAATTCCTTGAGTCCAGCTCATACACTGCTTCAAATTCACTGTGTTGATCAAAAGGGTCTGCTTTATGACATTATGAGAACCCTGAAAGACTGCAATATTCAGGTGCTTATTTAGCTTAGTTATCTCTCTGACTTCCATTTCTCCACTTTCAGGTGCCAGCAAAAAGAAAAAAGTACTTCATTCTCTCTGTTGATGTTTGATTTATGTTGTTTTCACTTATCGTTAGATAGCTTATGGCCGGTTCTCATCCATCACCAAGGGTTTCCGAGATGTTGACCTATTTATTCAACAAAAGGATGGAAAAAAGCTTCTAGATTCCGAGAAGCAAAGCTCTCTTTGTTTCCGTCTAAAGGTGGAGATGCTTCACCCACTGCGAGTAATTATTTCCAACCGCGGCCCTGATACCGAACTGCTTGTTGCTAATCCAGTGGAGATTTGTGGAAAGGGAAGACCACGCGTCTTCTATGATGTCACCCTTGCCCTAAAGGTTCTTGGTATCTGCATTTTCTCGGTAAGAAACTTTGACAATGATATTCTTAGTGACTCACTATCTTCATCTACAATAACCAAGCCTGTATTGTCTTTCCTTGTAGGCTGAGATTGGGAGGAATATGACATTTGATCGGCAATGGGAAGTCTACAGGTTCCTTCTAGATGAAAGCCATGAGTTTCCGCTTACAAATAATCGAGCTAAAAACCAGATTGTAGACAAAGTGAGAAGAACACTGATGGGATGGTGAGTTATTTCATTGACTTGTAAATTTCTGGAGAGTTTTAACTGTTGCACTATCCAATGTTTGGTTCCCTTGTGTAAAATATGTACAGTTAATAAGTGTATTATTACCTCCATGTTATCTAATTCGATGCGGTTTGCATTCTTTTATAATTGGTTTTTACGTGGTTTGTCATAGTCAATGTGTGTGTGGGTTTGTTAATCGTTCACACTGTCCAATTGAACTTGAGAACAGGTAAGCCGGCTATTTTGAACTTGAGAGCCTACTTCCATTTTAAGCAGTCTAGCACGGTCTGACGCAACCCCTTCCAATCCATGTCCGACACTATAAAAACCTTTTAGCACATTGAAGTTCCTCTGATGCCAATGCAACACTAAATAACCTCTTTTACGCATGGGATAACTCATGGGTAATCCGAGTCGCGGGAACACCATTGATCAAATATGTGCTGTTAAAAAGATCTGGCAAGCCATTGCAAAATAAAATGGCAAACTTTAATCCCTGTAGTGCTGACGAATTGCTTTAACAATGTAACCCCCGCTGTCTTACAGTTACTGCAAACACCAGGGGCCTGTGCCAATCTGGATAATATCAACTATGGTCGCATTATTTGTAAGAGTAAAGTGGTTCAGTATGATCTGAGAAGCAGACGGCCACTTTCCGTCCAAATTTCGGGCACTTCTGAAGGCTCTGAAGCCACTTCTATGACGATGATCTAAAGGCTGCGATTTTACTCTACTTGCAACATTCTACCCGTACCGAAACAAACGGCTAAATGACGAAGATGCTATACTAAAATTTAACGGCTGCGAAACACTGAATAACAATACCACCTTAAAAGGGTAAACCCGAGAGGAAATAGTAGTACATTGTTTCATTTTGCTGAAGAGAGAGAGAGAGAGAAGAAGAAGACTCATCAGAAAAGAGAGAAACAAGATGCCGAAATTGTTCGACGCATGGCCTGTTTACTTCAGGAGAGAATGGAAACGTAACTGGCCATTCTTGGTTGGATTTGCCGTTACTGGTACCATCATCACTAAGCTGTCTCTTGGACTCACTGGTAATAATTATTTCTTTTCTTCTTCTTCTTTTTTCCCTAATCAAGTTTTTGTAACCCTAAATCTGATATATTGTGGGTATTTTTTTTATTGTAGAGGAGGATGCGAAGAAGTCTGCGTTCGCACAGAGGCATAAATGGTACTTACCCTTTATTTTGACCTAATTTATATTAAATCCTGATTTTAGTATCTGTTTCTATTGTAGATCTTTTTTTTTTTTGTTAGGTTTTATTTTGCTTGATCTATGTCTGTTAATTACAAATGGATTGAGAAAGTATCATTTTATGTGGGATTGGTTTCGGTTGTGATTTGTTTCTGTAAATGCTTGGTAAACGTCATTTGAGGTTCGAAGTTCCAGTTAACTATTGGCCCTAAATCTAGAATAAGTTACATGTGCAAGGGGATACATGTATCATTTGTGTTGCATAATGGGCGCTACGGCTCTGGTTGTGTTTCAAGGTCAAGATATTAAGATGTTTTACTGCTGCCATGAGAGCAGTAGTAAAGTCTCTAAGTTAGTTTGTCTTTGTTAACTCCACAAGCTCACTAGATTTTGTTTCTTCTCCGGTTTTTGATTGATAGTATATATGTTGTATGCATTTAGTTGATTGCGGAAATTTCATTCTACTATTACTATGCAATCTTTTAGCATCTTTACTCGCTAGTGCAAAAGGCATATGCTCTTTCCACAACTAATGATATTGTTTTAGTTAAGTAATAAAGAAATTGAAATCACTTAATGTTGAGAATAGTGTTGTTTGGACTTCTCTTATAGAAATCTCGTGACTGGCAAGTTTGTTAAGCTTGTTGAGCTTTTAGATACAGGTTTCACCACCATCAAGCCCATTATGTGTTCTTGAGATAACTGCAAGGTCTTATGTACGTGGACCATAGATTGATGGCAAGCTCCAGGGAACCACAACCAGGGAAAACTTTCCTTGCTTTTCCTCTTATTCTATCCCTGACGTCCACAGAAGAGTGCTACTCATACAAAATCTTATCTCTATCTAGAGCAATTAAACATCAATAGTCAGATCCCTTCAAATCTTTGTGTAGATTGGAATGTACACTGAGTTGGTCTTTTTTTTTTTTGGGTTCGTTGCAATGAGACTCAGGTTTGCCCCTATTTACAGCTCCTACCAGCTCAGTGTATGTTCATATTAGGACAATGGAATGCATGTGATCTGTTCCATTCTGACACATCTGGAACATTTTGCGAAAGTTGCACATCTGGAACAGATGATGCGGACGAAATCTTTCCTCCAACATTAGATATCTTGCTTAACAATAGTCAATGTACATTATGAGTTAGACTGTCCAACACTCAGGATATCTCTGTCAGCGAAGCATAATATATGATCAGCAAGAATGGCTTGGGCGCTTTCTTTAAAGTGCTCATCAAACCAGGAATATCTTTCACAGAATAGAAAGCTTCCTGCAGTAGATCAGTTGATGAATCAAGATATGAAAGCAAGGTAGTTTGGTCCACTCAATTACTAGGAACTAGGAAAGAGAATATATCCATGCACCTGCCATAGGTCAAGCTCAGTAGCAACCTTGAGCTTCTCAACCTCATATCTAAATATAGCTGTTCTGACCATGATGAATGATTCAAAGCCATGAGGGTTTGAGTACTAAAATTGATGGAGCAACAAGTTGTATCTTTGCTTCCCTTTGGCTATAGACTTCTTCATGTTTTTTTTATGGATTCTTATGAATCATAGGATCTGAACAAGCATATTGGTTAGTATATTACTGTTCTCAGTTATATTATACTGTTTATTGAAGCATGCCTAATATGGATCAAAGGTATGTAACTGAGAATTTATTTAAGCTTTCAAGGATGCTTCTCAAACCAGTTTTATATTTCCTGAAAGCTATTTATGTCTTAAACTAGTTTGCGTTTAACATCTCTTGCTTCGTTAAACTTGTCTCATGCTTTTATCAGCGGCTATGAAATTGTATGCTGGCAAATATGTGACCTTTTTACTGATGGTGGTTTTCTATTCTCTTGCAGATGAATCCTCAATTTTGGTGGCTTAGTGACTGGATCAAAAAAAAATTCCTTTCATGAGTGGGGTAGTGTTAACCACATTTCATTGTGGCGTGTTATTAAGTTACAATCCAGATAATCTCTAAAATTCTCAGATGTTAAATTTACTGTCTGCTTTTGTTGAGTTGAATAAGATTGGTGGTACTTTTGTTCCAAAATATGAATGCATTCTTCTTTTTCTCTTTCCCCTACCAAGTATTTTGAATTGATTTCTTAGTTTGCGTACAACAGGCTGCAATCGAAGCAGCAATGCAAAATTGGATATATCATCAAAAGAAACCTATCTACGGAAGACCGAGCCGGAGCAAAAAGAAACCTACGGAAGACCGAGCCTGAGCAACTTCTGTTCGCCCTCAGCCCCTCACTCTCCCTCACAAACTCACCCATCACCACTCTAAATCTCTAATAATAAAAGTTAGTATTAAATTTACAAGTAGTGTATTGTCTGGGCATTCCTGTGATTATTCCAGATCTTGCTTTTTGATGGAACCATCAATCTTGAGCAGTCCCGGTGTGCAACAAACAAGAGACTGAACACAAATAATCATGTGTAAACCACTCCACTAGTCTTAAACATCGAAGAGACCAAACGCAATGTGTAAACCACTCCACTAGTCTTAGTCCGATGCTTAAACCTACAAATAGTACACTGGGGAGGGTATATTGCAGCTGCAGCTAATAGGGAAGTCGAGAGTATTTGAGCATTTCATAATCCATTATGAGAAAAGTAAGAAGCTCCTGCTGTGGATTCAAAACATACTCCTAAATCCTAATAAGATTACTCAATATGGTGTTGGCACCTGAAAAAGGTGACAAAAGTAGTCTAAGAAAACGTACGATCACTTTTCCAAGTTACTAAACACCATAGAAATTCTTAAGTTGAAAATAGGGCAAACCTCGCTATTTAAAAACAAAAACTTGGCATAGGCTATGGGGTTTGAGTCTTGACTTCCGGTTCCGGATAAGACATAAAGGCAAGGCAATACTTTGGAGTTTTGAGAGAAAGAGAGATGTCGGGGAGGGTAATATTCTGCAACTCACAAAATAGTCTCTGGTTATTCTCTCCATTATCTTCTTCTTCTTCTTCGATCAAATCCAAAACTACCTATATTAAAAATGTCTTTTTAAATCGCCGAAATCTTCTTTCCTTCTCACCAAAACATTCTTCATCATCATCTTCATCCGCCTTGTTCTGTTGCTGTAGCAGCAGTAGTAACGATGGTGGAGCTCAATCCATTACTCCAGCAGACCCATTCATTCTCACCACACCTCTTTATTACGTAAATGCCCCTCCTCATATGGGCAGTGCCTACACTACTATTGCTGCTGATGCCATTGCTCGATTTCAGGTAAACCCCTCCTCTCCATGGAATTGTTCAGGCTCAAATTTGTAGATACCCCAGACTTCATTTTGTTTCAAACTCACTACCAAAAAAAAATGGTATTAATTTGGTTTCATTGTTGATTCCAGAGATTGTTAGGGAAGAAAGTTATATTCATAACTGGTACAGATGAACATGGAGAGAAGATAGCTACTGCTGCAGCTGCCAGTGGTTCGAGTCCAATTGAACATTGCAACAATATCTCACAGGCTTATAAATTTCTTTGGAAGGATGTAAGATTTGTTTGACTTTGTATTGGAAGAAATGTTTTAAAATTTGTTTAGATTGGATTAGTATTGAGTATTTTTGTTTATTTGCAGCTAGACATAGCTTATGACAAGTTTATTCGAACAACTGATTCAAGTCATGAAGAAATTGTCAAGGAATTTTATGCTAGAGTTCTTGCTAGTGGTGACATTTATCGAGCTGATTATGAGGGACTGTATTGTGTTGGTTGTGAAGAGTATAAGGTGGGTAAACCTTCATTATGGAAAAAGTGTCAGAATTGTGATTGATTAGAAGGTTTAATATGATAATGAGGTTTTGTTATAATTCATCTGTAGAAGCTTGTCTTGAACAATCAGTTTAGCTGAATACAATGTCAATCTTCTTAACTTTGGCTAGTTATTTTTTCCCTTGGTCAGCAGATAAAATTTTGTTGATATCTTTATTTTCAATATATGCAGGATGAGAAAGAATTGCTTGAGAACAATTCTTGCCCTATGCACCTAAAACCCTGTGAGGCACGTAAGGAGGATAACTACTTCTTTGCCTTGTCAAAATATCAAAAGTCACTGGAGGAGGTTTTAGCACATAATCCAGATTTTGTACAGCCTTCCTACCGTTTGAATGAGGTGCGGCTGACAGTACTAACATTGCTTGTAGGATTATTATTTTTTGTTCGAAAAATTCTTGCGCCAAATTATCTTTCTGACAGATTCTTATAGGTGCAAAGCTGGGTCAAGAGTGGCTTAAGGGATTTCTCAATTTCGCGGGCGTCTGTGGACTGGGGTATTCCTGTTCCTACTGATGAAAAACAAACTATCTATGTCTGGTTTGATGCTTTATTGGGGTAATGTCTGCAGCTTCACTTATCTTTAAACTTTTTTATGGTTGAGCCTGGGAGAGTTTTGGCCTTTCCCAATTCCTGTGGATATTTGAGTAGACACTCCAAGATATCCTATGTCTTACATTGTAGTTTAGGCTCATTCTGGGTGCACTATTTACTTATACTTCTCTTCTTTGTTACTTAGATATGTATCGGCATTGTCGCAAGAAGAAGAAAATCCCACTTTGCAACATGCAATTTCTTCAGGTTGGCCTGCTTCATTGCACTTAATTGGCAAGGTAACAAATCTTGTTTTAATGCTTTGTGTTAGGCCAATTCTGACAATTTTCTGAAATCTATTCGTGTCCCCTAATTTCTTTCTTGAAACTGGACTAGTGTTGGGTTCAAATTCGCCTAAAATCTCGTAATGTTTTCAGATGATGTAGTTACCCCTCACCTTCTAAGCACACTTAGGATCAGTATTTCTCACGACCTAATTACTTTAATGAAACACAGCTTGGTCTTCTTGTCAAATCTCATCAGTTCCCTTGTTCTTTTTCACAGGATATCTTGCGGTTTCATGCAGTTTATTGGCCAGCTATGTTGTTGTCTGCTGGACTAAGCCTTCCAAAGATGGTTTTCGGCCATGGATTCCTAACCAAGGTAATTTATACCGAAATACGCCACGTTTAGGCGATACTCAATTCCAGTCCGTGCATGACAATCTGCATTTTTAATCCTCTATGGGCACGTTCCATGTATGATGGAGGAGTCTTCCAAAAAAAAGAAACATGATTGCTTCAGTTTCTATCCGTTGTAATGCCTTGTGGATGGATGAATTTGTTGGCAAGTAGCATTGACGAATCTGTGGGGTGGTTTGGTATTTAGAAAGTAGTCGGTCATAAAAACTTCTGATTCAGATGCATCGTTAGGGTCTCTACTAGTTTGTTCTACGTTCTCAGATGTGATCAGTTTCAAAAAATTTATTAGGTTAAGAGTTCGTTAATAAAGTAGTTTACTAGTTTCCATTTTGTAATCCTAATAATGAAACTCACCTCTAGTGCCTGATGAACTGAAATAATAGGATGTTCAAAAAGTCCATAGGTTCTGATATATTATCTCATTAAGTGATTTTCATTTCATGCAGCAATGCTTTTTATTTTGAAAATTTTAGGATGGCATGAAAATGGGGAAATCACTTGGTAATACACTCGAGCCAAAGGATTTGGTGCTTAGGTTTGGTTCTGATGCAGTGAGGTACTTCTTTCTTAGGGAAGTAGAACTCGGAAATGATGGGGACTACTCCGAGGAACGGTTCATCAACATTGTCAACGCTCATCTTGCCAATACAATAGGTCGTTTTTGGTTTCTGTTTCATGGTTAACTATTGCTAACTACTGAAACTAGTACGTGGCTTCGGGTTATAAAAAATAGTACTAAAATACACTCAAAGCTATTGGGGTCATCTTAAGTTCTAGCTCTGACATTGTTTTAAAACTGTAAAACACTAAAATTTGTGCAGGAAATCTTCTTAACCGTACGCTTGGGCTTCTGAAGAAGAACTGTAACTCAACTTTAATTGTTGATTCGGTTACTGCAGCTGAAGGGAGTGCACTCAAAGACACTGTAGAGAAGTTGGTAAGTATGATAGAACGCCCGGCAATATTATTTAGATATATATATAATTTTACTTTATGCATGATTCCAATTGTTATTGTTAGCTATATTAACAAAAGTTGTACACATCTCAAGTCACTCAACTATTCTGAGCATTTCCTGCCATTTTTTGTAGGTAGGGACAGCAAAGGACCACTATGAAAACCTATCCTTATCCTTAGCTTGTGAGGCCGTACTAGAGATTGGTAATGCAGGGAACTTGTATATGGATGAACAGGCTCCATGGTCTCTTTTCAAGAAAGGTGGCGATGCTTCTGAAGCTGCTGCAAAGGTTTTCTCTTAATTATCTCACCGTAGGAATTGAAAACAAGAAAACGGAAATGGAGGATCTGAAAGACGATATGTTTTATAAAAGACTTATAAACTATACTCGTCATCAAGTTTTCGTTTCATACGGCCAAGTCTACTCTGAGAAATCGTTGTTGACCTTTTCCGAGCTAATTGCAAAACAATTTTTAAGTTTTTTACTCTTACTAAAGGAATGTCTTTTTTAATTATTCCGCATTTGTTTTTGGCAGGACCTCGTTGTAATTTTGGAAGTCGTGAGGATTATTGCAGTAGCATTAGCTCCTGTAACCCCAAGTTTATGTTCACGGATATATTCACAGCTTGGCTATTCAAACGATCAGTTTGAAGCTATTACTTGGGTCTCTCTTTCCTTCTCTCTCTCTAACCTCCTTGGTGAATTTGAGTTGTAAATCTTGTTAAACTCATCCAATGATGTACTTTCTTTATGCAGAATGAGACCAGGTGGGGAGGGCTTAAAGGTGGTCGGGTCATGGCTCAGGCAATTCCCATCTTCGTGAGGATTGAAATTATCAAAGAGGAGGAAAATGGAGGTGAAACTCCAAAGAAGGCAGTGAAAGATAAGAAACAGAAACCAAAGCCAAAGCCTCGAGTGGCTGTAGAATCTCAGAGTTAGGACTTGCACATAAGACTCCTCTGCAAGTTTTCTTTGATTCGAGTTTTTTTTTTTAATTGGATCATTGAATACTACACTCCATTGTTTTCTGTTATAATATAACTGATGATGGAACAGAGAAGTGTATTGTTTTTTGTTATAATAAACTGATGATGGAACAGAGAACTGAGAGAAATTTAATGAATGTGGATGGTTGGAACTGCGGCGATATGAAATTGAGCCTTAACTTTTTTGGTCAAATATGTCGACGAGCCTTCTTTTTCTTGCTCGAGTCTTAAACCGGTTGCTAAACTGGAATAATGGGTATAAAAATTAGGACGTGGTGTGATGTTTTTAGAAGGTTTTGTGACTACTAATTTTCCCATGGTCTACGTAAATATGAACAGCTCGGAGAATCGAATACTAAGTAGTAATGATACCTCATTTGAACTGATAGTGTTAAGAATATAAAGGTGTTCAGGTCAAAGATAACAATAACGATAAGTACGACAAAGATGTAAATGCTACAAGTTATCAAATGACACGAGAGATTACGTGGTTCGACTTTCGTCCACGTCCACGGGGTAATGAGTGATGATTTTATATTAGATTGGAGTGGTTACAAGATCTTAAATGCTTCCCAAAGTAATAAAGAGAACTCAAGTTGAAGTTAATACTTAAGTTCTAGACATTAAAGAGGTATAAGCTTAAGATTTGATCTTCCTTAGTAATTGCATGTCCCTTCTTTGGTGGTGAGCCTCTGTATTTTTAACACCTTCATCATCAGGAACGTCTACGCTATCTTTAGGTACATCGAGATTTGATGTTCCTTCCGTACAGATTGTGCCTTCGTTGGCCGCATGTCTTCTCCTGTTGAACTGTGCCATCTCAGCTCACCCATGCGCCCTCGAGAACTACCCAACCTTAGTACAGTTGTACCTTCGTTGGTCGCGCACCTTCTCCAGTCAGACAGTGCTACCTCATTCTTATCCACATCCTTTTGAGAATACGCGCCAAGTTTTGCTTTATTGCAATTAATGCTGATTGGATATGTCAGCTGTCTTTGTCCCCTCGACAGCTGCCACCTCCCTAGGCTTGGATATAGCTCTTCATCCTCACCGTCAAGGTATGCTTCCTCGAGATAAGATAAAGCATATTGAGAAGGGATCCGCTGCTTCTCAGGATCCCGTGTATCGCTGGGGCTACTTTGTTATCTTACACACGACCACCAATATCGTGACACATGTATAAAGAATTATTGGTATTCACAGTTTGCCCATTTTCTTTCATATTCTACCATAGGTAGGATGGGAAGAAAAATCTTCCATAACGCCGCCACGTTTGCACGCACGATGTGGGTGGTCCCATCAGTACTCCTACGCAATAACAACTCCTTGGATTTCGGGACAACTTCAGTAGCTGCCTACAAGAAGAAACCTTTAAGGAATAATAAACATTAACTTCCTTATTTATCTCCCACTGTCGCTCTCCATCTCGGTCTTTTTCATAGTGATTTTTCTTCATCTTCTCCAACTGTTCATCTTTTTCGTCGAATTCTTCTTTGAATCAAGCTGTTGTAACTTGCTCTCCACCATCATGTTAGTGATATTCATCGCCTTTTGCTTTATCCTCGTGTTGCTTTGTTGTTTTGCCATTTTCATGCTTTTGCTTGGCTTTTCATCCTTTTTCTTTCGATCACTGTTGATGATGTTTAGTGGTTGCGTGTCTTAATTTCGTCTTTGATTAACGTCCTCATGCTATTTAAGGGACTGGGTCGTTCTTCATTTGTGTTATGCTCATAATCATCACCATGATTAGTCTCGCGTGTGATTTTGATCTTTGATAATCAAACCAAATTCACAAGCCTTGTTTAGAATTGTATGAACGATTTATTTATTCTTCTCCTTTGGTTGGTAAATTAACTCATGCCTAAAGTTCTTTTGTTCTGATTCAAACAAGTTTAGAACTTTATGTTGGTTTCTCCTTTGTTCTTGATGAAACGTTTTTCTATTGGTGTAAGTAGCCATGAGACTTCCGGAGAAGCCTGCACGTAAGGAGTCCAGATCAAAATCTGTTGCTCAACCACCTCCACGTGTAGCTCATCATGATGCTGCGCCTTCTCCGCCTCCTGAGGTAGAAGAGGATACTGAGATACTCGAGATTTCTAAAGTTGCTGCTGAGAATGTTACTCCTGCTCCTCCGCATTATGAGTTACGAAGGATGCAGTTGAATGATAAGGACAGCTACTGAAGCTGGTCACTTAATGAAATCTCCAGGTCCTTTTGTCTGGATAGGTTTGAGATATCCTTTGTTAATGGTCCTCACGTTCCTTTCCGAATCTCTGATTAAGGACTTCCCTTATGATGAGAACAATCTACTAATCAGTGTTGGTCAGTTAGCCGCAGGTCTGCTCCTTTCTCTGTTCAGCAAAAAAGACCCATTCTACTACGATGTCCTGTCAGCCAGGGATGATCCTGCGAACAAGACTCATGTTCGAGGTATAATGCAGTATACTGGTAACTTCCGGCGCATGCTCCATGAGTGCTGGATCCGTAGTAGGGGTAAAACGTCCATGAAATCTTACGATCCTTTTGCTTCTGGGAGGTGTAAGAAGGAGGAATTTACCCCTGAAAATTTCAATGCTATGTATGCTGACGTTATTCAGAAGAGCAACCTTCTTCCGTGGAGCGTGGGTCCACGCCGTATTCATGTCACTGCTAAGCAGGTCAGGGAGGGTAACACCCTTCATTTGTTAGAAGAGATTGATAACATTGGTCTGGCTGTTATTCCTTATTCTGCTAAGCTCTTCTTGCCCAATGCTGACCGTATTCGCCAATATCATGACAAGCGTTGGGCACAAACTCCTCTTCGAGTAGTTGGTCCTTGGGCCCGTGGATCAAATACTACTGATCCCAGTGTTCCTCGTTCTCCTTCGTCTCTGCCTTCGAAGTATGATGGATATCAGCCTTGGGTTTTCAACCCTACTTATCCTGACGAGGTAACCTTCGTGTAAGATTGCTTCTTTGATTTCAACTTGGTAAGAACTTTGCTTGAAATTTTGATGCTTTGATTCGTAGTCTGCCCCTGCTTCTTCTACTGGGATTGCTCCTGGTTCCGCTGGTAACTCTATGGCTACTCGTACAAGGAAGAGAAAATCTTCGATTGAAGGCACCAAAGCTACACCTGCGGAGGTAAAGATCATTACCCTACCTTAGTGTATATAGGTGTTTTGCCCCTGATCCTTAGCGTGTGCAATTTGAACTCCACATTCTTCGAGGAAGAAAGGCAAGTCGAAGTTATTCATCGACGTGGAAAAGTACGATGAAGACGTCAAAGCTGTTGGAGAAGAACCTGAAGATGTTGAGGATACCGTCGTTAGTCCGCCTGATAGACGCATTTATGTGTCTATTTTCATCTCTATTGTATATGTTGTTAGTACCCATTTTTGTACTAATTTTGTTATTTTATCCCTTTGTAGGTGTTTTTGGAAAAATAGGCTTTTGCGGCAAAATTGGCTCGAAAAGTTGATAAAGGCTCCTGGGAGGACACTTGCTATTCGGACTCTCATTTTGGATAAGGGGTAACCCATTTCCAAGCAGTTGCTAAGCACAGACCGGCACTGGATAGGGGGAGGTCACATTTCTTCTCAAATTTTCAAAACAAAAAAATGGCGGGAAAAACTTTTACAGAAAACAGAATTTCTGTTTCGAATTTTGGATGATTTTTAAGGCGATTCAAGGGCTGATTTTCGTTGGGATAACCCTGTTAAGGATAAACAAGTATGGTATGAGCTGTAGAATCGATTAAACAGGGATAGAAATCCGTGTTGGAGCAAAACAGGGAGAATTCACAATTTGAGTTATTTTCGGTTTACAAAAGAATTTGTGAAGAGTTTACGGCAAGATAGGAGTGTATGGAGTCCTTATTCAGTCCTGGGAGAGTTTAAGAGAGTTTGGAAACCAAGTTGACGCGTAAAAAGAAGATTAAAATCCCGTAACTTGCTGTTGAAAAAGAACGAAGATATTTGGATTAACTCGAGTGATTTTGGGGTTTGGTGGATATATATAGGTTGATTCGAGTCATATTTAGGAGTACGAACAATTTGGGGGAGTTTGGAGAAGTTTAGAGCTATAGAGAAGCGAGAAAAAAATCAACAGAGTCGAGTTCAGAAACTTTCCTGCTGCTGCTGCGAAGAAGAAGAC